>JAQFZH010000795.1:0-27333 GCA_034695485.1 Entomobrya nivalis
CAAATCCAACGGCATTCTCCAAAAATCGTTTGTAAAACTCAGGAGCTGTGGGTTTCTAGATGAAGTAAAATATTTTTTAAACTTAAATAAAACAAGTGTTTTACAATAGATTACAACAATTAAAATTACAAACAATAGATTGGACTTGTACCTCAAACTCTTTCCCGGTCTGCACACATTCCCTTGAGTAGTCAAAAATTGACTTTTCCATCTCCTCCGTCCATTTAACTCGCTCAGTGGTTTTTCGAAGGGCTCGTAGCTTCATTGGTGACCTATGCATACAAATTGCAATTATTTGTTCAATAATTAAGTGATAAGGCGTAGGCTTAATTTTAACTTTAATAAAAAAATATGCTAACCTTCGCCCTTTTCTTCCTCCATGCTCAGACTCGGAACTCATCGTTATCACAGCTTTTTTAAATTCTTCCTTTGACTCAGCAATTAACGTTTAACATGTAATCAAAACTCAAAAATCTATTTTTAATTTTTTTCCTAATTTCACTGTCTAACAACAATTAATTAAACACCTAATAATCATTTATCTCGGGAACGCAACAAATTTTATTGCAACATGTGAGATAGCTCACTGTCTCAGCTGCTGCAGTTTACACTTTACTCCTGGTCTGAGGTGGAGTAAAGTTTAAGCCAGCGGGTTAAACTGTTACCATTGTGTTTGTATGGGGGCTTAACCCTGCGATTTAATCTACGGGTTAAAGCAGATTATTTTTAACCCTTTAATCTGTTTTAACCTAATAATCTGTTTTAATCCATTTTGCTTGAGTTGACCCAATGATTTTTTTGTGCATATATTTAATCTTACGGATCACGCAAAATTCATCATCACAACAAAAGTCTACCTACTCCATCTAATCTAGCCCTAAACCAAACCAAACCACATAATGATTATAATTGAGTATCGAGCATCTTTTAAAAAAAATATCTCTATTGTCTCAAAATCACGACTTGATCTGATGATGTAGGTAAACTGGGGAAATTATTAACTTAACTTGCTATACTAACCAAAATATAATGAGAAAAGCATACAAGGCTGACTGACTGCCTGAGAAAAAAAAACACGAATATGAAAAGTTATTTTTATGCGCTAATGATGGATGACGAAAAGTTTCATATTTTTAAAAAGATGTGTATTTTATCTCTCTGCTTGTACCATTTTTTTACCAGAAAAATTAAATAATATTTAAGATAGCATCGTGATATTTTTGAAAACGGTTTATTTTTCTTGTTTGGGAAAACTGGCCGATATAAAGTGAAGCTCAATTTTCTGCCTGTTTAATTACATGAATACCTACTTTCGAAAAAATACATACGTTCTGAATATGTAAAACAGATCGAAAACTTGGCAAAGTTTAATTGAAGCTTGTTTTTTCCAAGATTACGAGAAAGATATTTAGGCAATGGTTTCTATTATGTATACTTTTAAGTTGTAAAATTACTTTCTATTTATTTTCAAGACGAGGTTTGTCAACCACACAAAACCGAATAGTACAAATTGCATAGTGCATAGTTCAAATCCTCCAGTCTTTAATTCACACGAAGTCGAAGCTCTAGTTCCCATTCTTATCTTATCCTTATCACACTTCAGTTTAGAATTGTCAAATGTCAGAGTCATGCTAAAACCTATTGTTAAACCTACTAAAACACATTGCGTAAACAGCATAATGCGCAATAATATGCATGTACTTTACTTTACTTTGCATTGTACAAAATATTTTGTAAACTTCATTTTATTTTACAACCTCTGTGCTATCGACTATCTTTTCAAAGCTATCGCATTGATCAACAAGATTACATCTCTGTATTGCATATAATTATGGTAATACATTTTTCAAATAATTAAAATCGTGTCTCTAAACTATATGTAGTGTGAAAATGATTAGGTTTTTCATGTCATGTTTTACTTCTTGCAAACGTACATCACACAACTCAAAATACAATGTGTGAGCAACAAAAACAAGTTATCGAATTAATTTCTATAAGATTGCTCACAATTACAGATGTATATACATACATGTATATGTTTGACTGCATTTAGCACAGTAAAAAAGTAAAGGAATATAAGTGAAGAAAACACTTCATGTGCTTACGTACCAATTGTACATTTTGCCTATCTAATTAATTGTCTACACCTGAACCGGTACTGCATCTCTGACTTTAATGTCCATAACTATATCCACCTCACCTAACTAACTGTCATGAAATATATATTGACTGACAAGGTGCACACTACACTCTACACACAGACATAGTCATTTTACTTGCTATGCAAAATTGCATGTTTTTTTTCATTTTCCTTCCCTTCCTGTGCCGCTCCTATCCTACCCACTAACCTATAATTTTTGTGTTTCAAAAATTCACAACATTGTTATGATTATCTACCTTTCTTGACGTGACGTCTATAGTCTAAATCACACATTTTAAGAAGTGAAATATTTAGGAAGATAAAAAATTGAAGGGATAAAACCATTGTTGTTTTTATCTAACATTTTTGTTTTTCATCCTTAATCGTTAGTGTCCCTGCATTTGTATCTGGGACATGAAAACCGCAGGTAAAACGCAAACGGTATAAGGTGTAGTGACGATTATCGTAGCAATTCTGGCTAAAAAAAACCATGTAGCAGATAAAAATGCAACATACGTAGTTAATTAGAGATTTGATGTTTTGGACTTTGGACTGAATACATTTGTATTTTTTTGAGTACGATGTTGCACCATGCATGTGATTAAACTTATCAGTGACAACTTAATTCTTACATATTCGTCAATTCACCCTTTATTGTTTATAAAAAAAAATTAGGCATTTGCCTTTAATATTTATGATTATGAATGTTGTTCTGAAATTGAAACAACTCATCTCTCCTCTCTCAATTTCCAAAACTGTCAGCCAACTTTCATAAATACCATTTATTTTAAACCATGCGTTTGAAAGTAAAAATGTAACTGTAACGTGGGGTGAGGGAGGACTTCTGGTTAAAAATATACAACTCTGAGACCATGATGATATGAGGAAGCACAGTTGGCGATGTTGGCAATAATACATTTGGGCAAGGCAAGGATTACGATTTTTACAAAAGAGCTCAGCACCTCTTTATGGTTCTCTGCCAATTCACGCATACTACTTCCGTAATTATATTTATATTGCCCACCGCTTTAGCGTTTTGTACACATATACATTCATATACTAGTTCACCATATTGGGGGGATATAGCGAAACTTTGCAAATTATAATTGACGAAGTCACCGTTCAGAAACATAATTTTAAGTTGATTTGATGATGCATAGTGCATATAGCACATTTC
Source organism: Entomobrya nivalis (assembly GCA_034695485.1). Lineage (NCBI taxonomy): Eukaryota > Metazoa > Arthropoda > Collembola > Entomobryomorpha > Entomobryidae > Entomobrya > Entomobrya nivalis. The sequence continues at coordinate 3,318 of JAQFZH010000795.1, forward strand.
GCTCATTGCTCACATGGTCTCCTTATTACTTGAACATGCAATTGTTTGTGCGTAAATAAATGGTTTTGAAGTTGTTTTTGATAAAAAATGAGAAACCACAATCGTTGGGTTTCGTCGTTAAATATGAGAAGCTATCAACCATCCGCCAGTACTGCATATAAATCTATAACACATATACTATTAACTGTGTTTATGTAAGTGCTCATAAATAACCTAAAATCATTGTGGCGTCGATTACGTATTGTTATTTGAGCCCATATATAATGGGTTGTTGGAAGTGTAAAATCTTCCATTATTATCCCCACTTGGATTAAAATTCAGCCAATGAACATCAAACACAACAGGCCGCAAATAATATTATTTCATGATGACTTGTTATTTTTATCACTTCTTTTGATAGCTATCATTCTATTCGTCATTATTGACCAACTATGGAAGATTGGCCATCCTATTAGTAAATGTATTAAAGTGTGCTACTTTATTTGTCCATATACGTGAAATAGAAGTCACGAAACGAAATAGTGTAATTTACACTATACCACATACTTATCTAAGAAGCAAAACTAACTAAAGTTTGTAGAATTCAATTCTGTGTATTACAATACTATTATACAGATTCCCAATGTTAGTAGTGAGAATACTGAGAATAGCATAATAATATAATTAACAATTAGATGTACATATACATATTACTTGCATTACTACGTACGTAGTATGAATTAACCAAGGCAGAAATAGAACTAGAGATTTTATAGTAAACTATCCAAGGCATATTTAATCACACAATAAACTTAACCCAATAAATCTTCCTGTTGGTTTAACTATTGGTTGGTATTATGTAGCTCTGGCTCTGTGTAACATTAAATATCAAGTTTAAGATCTGATTTCAATCGTTAGCTACCGTAAAGCAGCACATGAACGAATATCTGTCATTTGTGGCACCAAAATAATTAAGTTAATTATGACTAGTAAAACTCCAAGCGTGTAATTTGGTTCAATAATGTGCAATTAGAAAGTTATGGTTATTACATGATCAATTAGCCTCTTGTGAAGCTATGCGACTTTGAATGATTATACACGTGGTACAAGATGTCTTTTAAAATTATAGCTTTTTTATATTTTGAGTCCTAATCCCAATACATATCCGACATCAACGTAATTATCAATTGTCGCATGCTTACCTCAAGGTTAAAGAGTTAATAAATGTTTATCATCAGGGGCAGGTTGATTACATGCATACTATTTTCAGTCAGCTTAGTATTAACGATGACGATGTTTATCATTAAAACTGTGTTATTTTGATGATACAACCAAATGTATTTTTCCTCCTAAATATTTTTTTCCAATGATGTCATTTTAAAATTGCATTAATTCAAAACTACTGCCATCCGATTTTACCCTGAAATCAGCTTGGGAATGTTTCGCTAAAAGCTTTCAAAGGTTTGACCTGGAAAAGCTAAGTAGACTATAAAATGATAAATATGTACATTACTTTTACTTCCTTAAAACTGTATATATTTCATCGACGAGATACAGTTGACTCCTTTTCTTTGATTTCTTTTTGAAAGGGCAAAAGGTATATAGTTTGTTTCGGATTTGGAATACACAGTTATATTTTTAGTTTCCCAGTCTAACTGTCTCTCGGTTGGTAGCTCAAAGACATGTATGCATGTATACCTATAAGGATGTATGCATGTAGTATGTACAGCTTTTGTGCAAAGGGCAAAGGGAACCGTGCAGCATAACAATGTTCCATGTAATTTTACATCAATGTTTAAATAGACCCTCCTTTATAAATACACTGTTTTGAATTTTAAAATCAGCATTTTAATACATACGATGGAACGTATATTTCCGTACAATTCATAACCTTTATGCAGCCAGCCAATGAATATGTCATGTACATTGTTGTTTTAAAGCTTCACTTAAATAATATATATGTGTGTTATATAGGGTACAATTTATAAAATGACCTTACCTATTTGACTGAATTATGAGAAGAGAAATGTAGAGGTTCCAAAAATTACACGCTAATCCAGTGTAATTTATTTCACAGATTGTGGACTTTCTACTTTTTACTAGGATCAAGGCAAATGTTTTATTGATGTTTTTAAGTTTGAGTTATTGTATTCAGTTCAGGCTGGTCTAAAGTTAAGACGAAGTTTTATCCAACAAATGGCTGATCCTGTCAGCAATAATTTCACGAAACCAGCGTGTGTACAAACGAAGAGTCATTCAATTGAAACACGATTATTTGTACGTTTATAAAAACAAACAAAATAATTTTTATCACATCACACTGATAAGAAACCGAGAGACATGAGACATGACAATCATTCGTTGTTTTGCGTTTGTCAACAAATATTTGCTTGGATTGATGATGACTACCATACACTTTCCATCCAGTTATAGTAGTAGTTTAGTTATAATACAATTTAATCCAAACATGCAACAAGATTCTTGGTAAAAATATGATTATTATACAGCTCACCGTCACCAAACCACTAATCACTCAAAATAAAATTTACTGTAAGACAAAAGAACATTTAAAACGATTTTCCCTTGTTGTAATCTTTAAACACTGTATTGAATGAGAAATAGTAGTACAATGAAAATGTACAAGACTTCACTGGTGAAAGCAGATTCACAGCATTTAAGATTAAGTTGTAGTTGAACAGGAATATTATAAGTAGGACTGGGGTTAAGAGATAATATTATAAAACTAGAAATCACAGACGTCAAAATATTTTTTCCTTCTCAAAGTCTCCTTCTGCCATTCCCGTATCTACGCCTGCCTGCACTAGCAGACGGAGATAAACTTGTCTCAATTCATTTTATCAGAATCATCTCCGTTTTAACACAAAATTAAAATTAATTAATTTACAATTGAATCTCAAGTTCAGTTAAAATTAGTCGAGATGACAAATACGCATAAAAATGGTAGACTACTATTGATGTTCAAGTTTCTCCATATTTGGTTCTTCTGTTGATCTGCAAAAGAAAAGTATTGATATTTTTTAGTTTAATTTGATGCGTTAAGTAGGACCACCATGAAAATTAAAAATTAGTACATATTCTAGCTCTGATACTGTTTCTAATCAAATGAAATCAGGAAAGGACCAAAAAATACCCTTCGTTTCTTCGTACTACATTCAAATATAAGCTACCATTTTTAACATTATATTTTTTTCTCACATTTTAGTTTAGTACTGCATTTTGCTCACTTTTATCCTTGAATCTTTTTTAAAATATAAGAATTTTTTCCAAAAAAATATTACCTTATTGTACCATATATTTCAATACACAGTAGTTCACCACGTACAACACGTATAATATGTATGACACACTCAGAAAAAACTGGTACTACTCTATCCTACTTCATACGTTTTAAGTTTTTTATTCTTCCTGGCCTTTCTTCACGTTTCACAATTCACAAGGAATACTTTTTTTTTGTTACGAAAAAAGGAAAAAATACTCAAGCGAAGAAGAAGGCTACCACCATCCACCACTGACTCTCGACTTATTGTGTGCTACTAATAATGCAAAAATAAGTTTTCTGTACTACGTATTGCCAGCAGAATTCAAGGAATATCATATAGAAATTTTGTGCTTTTGTTTGATATGTATATTTCTCATGGTAAAAAAGTATACCTTACTTACTTAGTATATAGTAACGTTAAATACGTTAGCACAAATAGCACTCTGTACCCTGACACTGTATAGAATACACCAGAAAGTGCACATTCATACTCAGATTGCCTTGTAAGTTTTAAGCTCTCTGTACTTTTATATATATTCTCTGAATGTATGCTTCCCTATAAAAATTATATTGTGTTCTATTCACCACGAGTAATATTTGTGTTGCATTGCATGGGTCTCTCTATCTCTAACCAAACCTACATCGACATCAGATTGCATTTAATTCATGGGAACATCGTTGTGCTGCTATGTTAAAAATGATGAGAAGAATGAGAAGGGAATGCAATGCAACTGTGACTGCGAGAGAATACTTAAGATTATATAGAGGTACAATCTCTTTATACCTTTTGAACATTTTTTTTTACCGTCATATAGTATTTTGGTATAACGTATAACTATATTTTTTATTCCTTTGTGCCGAAATGTGTGGCAATGGCAATATGCAATATGAGAAATTACGTGTATGAACACACTCATCATATCATATTTTGTATGTAGTTGTGTGTGTACTTTTTCTATACGTTCTATGATCATATCATGATCTATCTACTTTATATTGCCTTTCATTTATATAACTGTTTTTTGTGTTTTTAAAGTTTATGTCCGATACTTTATCTTGGCTTAGCGAAAAAAACGGCTGTCGTATGGCGTGTGGTGGTGGTACACTGGCAGTATTTGATGATGTTGGTATTTTGGTATACGCTCGTAAATATCTTTGTGTGTGAATGCAGAGAAAAACTTTGCTACCTATATTTTCTTTGAGATTGTTAGGATCCTTATGCGTATGTATTTATGGGTAATGTGGATAATATTCGCAATAGTTTTGCAAACTCACACATAAATTTTCAATGTACAAAGCTAACAATTTACTTTTTACACAAACAAAAAAGTAAGTAGTACTGAGAATCGTGCAACTACGAAATGAACATTTAGAGTAGAGTCCCATACAAACAAAACTGTGCACAGGTTAACTATTATTGCTCTCCAACACAAATAAAATGGAATACAGAGGGTGATTAAAGCCTGCTTGGTACGATGATATGAAATGGTATGGCAGGCAGAACCTATTTTTCAGTGATGTTCTTTTATTGTTATTGATATAAAGTATCTTGTTTCATGATTGAGGTGATTTACTGGTTGATATGCTTCTTTATATTGTAGGTATGCTCTGAGTTTGACCAACTTGTTAATTTCATGCAAACGCTACTAACGTTAGTGTATGTTTGTATACTGATATGATATATTACAGTCAAGTCAAAAATGAAAGAAAAAACTGACTGTTTGTCCATTTAGCTTGCACAAGTTTAGTATTCAATATTGTTGAGTAATTCAACTCGTGATATATAATCATGTTGTTTTGTTCATTTAAACAAGAACCGAAATGGACCATTACATTACGCATTTTACGAATATCGTAATGATTCATTAGTCAAAACGATCATCGTTATTATATTACGAAAAAAATAATCATATCATCATCATCATGACATGATATATAATGATGGAATGAGAAGTCCTCACCCTAAATTCATACCTCTCTCATTTCAATTTCATCCTCGATGCATTTTGCTTCTGTAATTTGTGTAGATTGATATCCACTATCTACTCTGCAACGTGTGCATTACCTATTATATATATTATTACTATTACGCTATTTGAAACTACTTGTTCTGCTGCAACATGCACTTTATTATGCCAAATCAAAAATGCAATATATGTACGTGAAAATTTTATATTAACCTTGTCTCTGAATCAAGCAAAATTATTATTTCATGCATTTTAGCACAAGAAATATAGCTATATCAGCATGAGATCCTGTTGTTCGTGTTTCTTGTTAATAAAAATCGAAAACAATTAAGTACAAAGGCTGTTGGCTGTGCTCTGTGTTACATTTTAACGATATGATATGCTAAAAAACAAAATTTTATGTACTAGCATTTACTTTACTATTACGCTACGCACATACATATATTATATAGTCAACTCTAGACTATCATCATAACATCATGGTTTTAATGTGGTACCATGAGTAATGCAATGATGAGAATAGGATATTGTCGTTGTCGTAATTTACTCAGCACTAAACATTAAAATATACTATAAGGCAACGACGAACCATCATCATCAACCCCAACCATGTTATTTCCATTTCCACATTTCGAACAAAGAGATTTGCTTGGAGGTTCTGGGTTCACTTCAAGACAACAAAGGTTCTGTTATTGCAGCCTGTTACAGAAAACTAAGGTCATTAAAATTATTATAAATACAGTGGTGCCTTGAAGTGATTTGACTCGCGTTTGATGATGGTAAATATGAGTAGAGTACGCTTTCATAACGCCTTTTTATTTGATCACTTCAAATTCATCACAATAATATATTTGTTTCCGTTAATATGAAAAGATACCAACTTATTTGCTTGGAAAGGAATGAGAAAATCATTAATCAAAAATGTCTTTCAATAGCATGCTCTATATTCCAACTCCAAAGTATGACTCATAAAATGACTAAACAATGTTAAAAAACTACATGTGTTCAAAAGGTGGACGGACAGTTCTTTCTTGCGACGGCAAATAATGCAATGTTGCTCAACAATGGCGGTTTCTTTTCAACTACTTTAAATACTCTAAATGTTAAGTAGAATAGACCTCACCCACCACTCGCTTCATAGGCATAGCAAACTTGCATTTCCTTGGCTTGCCTGAAGAATCGGCGTGAATAATAATTTTATACATGCATAAATATTCATAAGTAATAATATCATAAAATTCAGTAGAGCAAAAATAAGTACTAAAATATTATTTACACCCCTTGTCTATATGCATATATTATGATAAAGGTGATTTAGAGCAATTTCTTTTTAAAAACTTAAGTTGGCAGGCGAAACTAAAGTGGTTGAGTGAGACTGTTGAGAGATATACTTGTGAGTGACGACATGCCCTAGGCCACAGTTGAAACTAAAGTTTTTGGTAGGGAATGTAATAAATGTGATAGCAATTTAAAATAATATGCACATAATGCACAAATCGTTATTATAGATACCTATGCTGAAATTCGGATCTAATTAATTAAATCAATCAATTTTGTAGTTGTCGCGTCTTTCGGCTCTTTTCTCAACAATCCGCCGACGCCAGTGCTACAATTTATAATCTATGAAACTTGCAAATGCACAAATGCATATCAAATTTAGAAAAAGGTTCGCATGTGTGTCTAATTCAACCATCAACTTTTAGCCTTGGACATCTTTCATTAGAAGTGTGTCACATAGTCACATATACAGAAATATTCATTTTGTTTGTGTACTTGAAATGATATTGTCTAAAAGTAATTTACTTGCATATTTTTCATTTCATGGTATGCCCGATATTTTCTCCAAGCATAAAATTCAAAAAAAATATTTAAAATGTTACTACTAAACTATTTGAATTCTAGCAACATGTTAGACAACTTTATCCTTCTACTATATCCTATACCTGTATTTGAAATTTGACTAAAGGGTAAATGTTTGCTGCCAAAAAATTCAAGATCAGTGTTCAGTGTCAATGAGAGAAAGCTGCCTGACATTTCGTTAATGCATTTCTCTCACTCTATAATGCGGAGTAAGAGAGAGGCTTGAGGCTTGCTTGGCTTGAGGTGATGGTCGTCAGAGATGGTTAGAATTTGCAAGGTCAATTTAAGATACAAGCACAACTCAAACCTTTGAAAAACCATTTAAATTTCTAAGCTCGCGATTCAAATAATGCAAACAAAGAATCAAAGAACATGAAAAAGTACATAATTTGAATACGTGGAAAAATAAATACAAAATTTAATTAAAATTACACCTTTAAAGTCAACAGTTTTGCTTGACAAATATTTTTGAGATTGAGATGACAAAAAAGCGACACTGTAATTTTCGCTGGGGCAATGCGAGATTTTGCGTGGTCACTGTAATATTCATGTGTGACGGCGTCGAAACAGTATAAATTACAATGTGACTTTTTCGTTTGTAACAAATCGGAGATATTATTTGAGCTTGGTTTTATACATATATAAATAGAACATGGTAGTTTTTTATTCTTAAAAATAATAATTAAAATTAATTAGTTTCATGAATTGTGCACATTTGCCAAGCAAAGCAGTATGATTATGGGAGGTGTATGGTGTACTACTATGCTGTGCTTTCTCTGATAAATTGTAACAAGTAGTGGAACGATGCAGGTTAAAAAATTTCATATAATGCTATTTATAGCTTAAAGATGAAAGATAAAAACTAAAAACAATCATACCAAGTTTCCACCAATGAGCATTCATACACACAGTTACAATGTTTAAATTTTAAAATGTCTCATGTAATCATAGTTAGTACACAATAATTATCGTTGTACTATTATTGTTCGCGTCTACACACAAATTATAAGTCCTTCCCGTCCAACAAAGGAACAGGAAGTGTAAATTTAAACCTCTGATATGCATTTATACTCGTACATTTACCGTTATTTCCAAAGCATAAGCTTAAAATACAGCAAGCAGGATCACATTAATTTAATTTTGCCGCCTCCTTTGATCGGCATTCTAATCCAAACAACCCGGACAGACAAACAACCCAACCCATCTTCAGTTTAAAAAACATTTCATTAAAGCGACCAAAAATATCAGTATATTATAATTTATTGAAAAAATGAATCAAATGCATGATTTTTATGCCATATTTGAACATAGCAAGCTTTTACTGGCGTGTTACCCTGTAAAGCCATGAAAAGCCATGCATATTTATGATTTGGCTTCTGTTCTAATTACATACGTCACACCTATGTAGTGGTAGAAAGAAAATGCATCATACTTACTTATGCAGTCATGATGCAAATAGCTTTCACGAAAACATATCGGAAATTCGCAACACAACAAACTTAACCGGGAAATACACAATTAACCTTGGGAGTACTCAGGGTCAAGATAAATTTACTGTTCAGTTTACGTCAGGATTCAGGATTAAAACTAAAATCTTAGTTGTATTTTACCTTTAACATTTCATAGCAAACATGTTTATTTAAAACATTTAAATGTGGAAATATTTTGCACGTGTACATATGGAAAATCATTGTCGTTATGTGTGGATTCATGTTACTATTTTACAGAAATTCAGCTGCATATATATTTTCTACTGTTGCATCTTTTTGGCTCAATTCGAAATTAAAAACTCTTCCAATGTTTTTACACAAAAAAAAATTCTCTATTATATTCGCTTTAGAAAACAAATCTTTTGTTGTTTTCTACCGCGACCTAACCTACATTCAATTCAGCTGATTTGACTACAAATTCTATGAAATATTTAGTAAAATAGTAATAGTAACACATTTTGGAAACAAAGACAAAGAATACATAGGTTCGAAACTTTAAATAGAAAATTGAGAACGCGAAAGTGTATCTTTACCGTAGTTGCGTACGTCACATTTCTCCCATTCTCATGAATATTCAGACTCAGACTTTGTTCTTGCAACTTGCAATACAAAAGTTAAAAAACAATTGACAATGTGTTGTTCATGTGTGCGTATGCGTGTTAGTTGAGAATCTGAGAAAGTATTTTGCATACATGAGAACTTTTCACTATTTCCCTCAATCATTCGGATAATTTATAGGAAAATCCAGAACCTTAAAGCCAGCCAGGCCATAATACATACGTACTTGTAGTTGAGTTATTGATGTAAAGTACAGCAGTACATTGCTCTTAATGAATTTTTGAAAAAACTAAAAAAAGCATAAACAGAAGTTCTGTCAAGTGAACCCGATTAATTCCAATAGTGGTGCGTACTTTTTGCCTTGCGTCACATGAATCTTCTTCAACAAGAAGACAAACTAGAAAAAGTAACACACCACCACACTACTAGCCATAGCCATCATGTAAGTTAGCCAAAGTAAAGTGAGAGTAAATTGATTGGGTGAATTTGTCATGTTGTGTGAGCATGATAGTTTTGATAGTTGTTGGCTTGCTACTTACTACGTCGTCGTCACTGTTTTGCACACACTCATAAAATATTATTGAATCAAGTATGTATGTGTGTTGCAAAAATAAACCAGTTCGATAACTTCGTCATCATCACTTCTTCTCCCTCAGAATTCAGCATCAAAGCATTTAGTAACTGACCCACTTTTCTCATTTTCGTTTGATGTTTTTTGAAGTGGAGTACAAGACGATAAAAAGGTGTAGGAAAACAAAATTACAGATCACCGTTTGTGCGGTGTGTAACATCAAAAACATCAACCACGAGAAGTTATTTTCAAGTTTTATCTTCATGCTTGCATTTTTGCGTTCTAACCGTTCTAACGCTTCCCTTTTAATAGAATCTGTCTATAATTTCCTTCCAAGCCAAATTTCTGTGAATTACATGTCGTGAGAAATTTTCTTCGTATTTTGTCTTCTCAACATATTCCAGTTTATGTTCTTTGCTACACCTTTGCTCTAATTTAAGGTTGCTGTAGTAGATATTTTAAAAGTACAAATTACTGGGTGTGTGAACTTGTCAATATATCATCGCCCTGCATACTGCATATTTCTTATCATATCATGAGTGTTGAATATATACATGATGTATACAACTTTCTGGACAGTTTTCAAAATATTTAAGCATTCGTTGCATCAACTCAAATTTAAATATTTCTTCAGATTTCCATAATAATCTACAACATCTTCTTTCCTAAGTCGTGCGTTGAAACAAAGACGCATAAAATGAAATTTGTTTTATAATTCATTCAACTTTACTCCAACCAACCAACCCTTCCTCAACGATAAGTTGTGCAACAATTGTGCACACATATTTTAAGTACTTTATCAATGCAATGCTGCATTAAATTTAGTGTATAATATACTCAAAAAATATAAAGCTAAGGACAACTTTAATATATGTATAATTTGTCCGATTCATGGCGTCTATAAAAGGAGGAAGTGTCGGTTAAAGGAGAAAGAGATAGGGATCAGCATAAATCACAAACAAATATGTTATGGGCATAATATAATGTCGTGTTCCTTTCCTCAAAACAACTTCAGAGTTTAATGGCCTCCGTCCATGCAAAAGAACTACATACAACGGGATCGGGATTGCCTTTTTGGAATACTACTGTCGTGGGAGTTAAGATTGCGCTGTCGTAATGCTGTTGTTGTTTGAAAACCTGCCCCACACACATAAATACCTACGCAGCAGTTCATTGTAAAAATTCGAGAAAGAAGCTCACAATTTATTTTGAGGTACCATCTACTCACCAAAAGATGAAAACATTGATTCAAGGTTAGTATTTGTGTAAAACGACAAGGCAAACTTTTGGCTACGATATTTTTTGAAACCTTTTCATGAAGGAAATAGGTCTACAAGATGATTGACCGTGAGTAAAATCCGTTATTTGCGACCGTTGTGACGCTGATGTTTTTGTAAGTTCAACGCGTGTAGATGTTTGATGGCTTGCCAAATAGCTTGAAAAGGAAAACGAAACTAGGTGATTTTCCTAACGAAGCTAAGCTGGGGTAGCATTTCTCATGATAAAACTTTTAGATCATTTCTTTTAAGGATATCAATTCGTAGTTTTTTTAGGAACATGCATATAACTTAAGATAAGAAAATCTCATAATTCATTGTTATTGTTCTGAAGTTATTTTCTCAGTACGCCCCAACTTAACAAATGAGTTGTTTTTGTTTCTTATATATATCCTTGCAACTTTGCAACCCTTGACATGACCCATATTGTATTTGCATTATAAACATTTCGGTACTCATAAAGATCTTTTATGTTATAACTTCCGTTCTGATTAGTACAGAATTGAGATTGCGTTCCATGCGACCCTATGAACTTTGAAGTTAGTTCATATAGTTGGTTTGCTCATTGCTGGTACGCCATAGTAATGGCCGCATAGGGTGCCATTTGCAAAAGGCATTCAATAACAAAAATAATATAGGACTACCTTGACATTTGACATTTTTGTTTCAAAGTTTATTTTATGCTTTCTTCGATATTTTGTGAAAATAGAAAAATAAATAATTTGATATTACAACATTCTTCCTTTAATTTTCAACTTCTAATCCAATACTTGGGTTGTATCAGCCATAAAATCTGATTACTGTATTATTACTGAAGATTGCCTCCTATTGATTTGGCGAAATGGATTGGAGAAAGTTGAACTTTGCTATGGACTATTTGGCTTCCACTGGGACGGTATTCTCTGTGGAGCAAAGAGTTGCAACACAAGCAGCTCTTACAGTTCTCCAACAAGAAAATCAATTCAAGCATGTTCATTTCATGGGAAGAATTCTAGGAACCGAAAATGACTACTGGCTGGTATGTGGAATTGGAAACGATTACCTCAAAGATCGGACCTACTTTTACAGGTTGGTCGCATTTTTGTGAATACCATAAAAATATTTGACAGTGTACACCTTCATGGCACCTAATTTTCTACGATATCATCATCAAATCAATACATCACATCACACTCATAAAAAAGCAATTTATTTGAACATTAGCATAAATCAGGGAATGGATTGGGTCATGCTTCCTAAATTGGGTGATGACACGATGGAACTGGGTCTTGCATGTCGGGGTCATTTTGCAGGAGACCCGACAGCCGATTCTGAAACTGACATGTGCCCAGATAATGCTGATGAAATCAATGATGGGGATGATTGGGTAATAAGATTCAAATCATGGTCAATGTCTCTAACCAGTTGTCTATGCATTTAAATTATAATTACAACATATAATTTTGCCCAATGCAGATTACAATTAAGGAGGAGGAACGCTTGTCCGCAACCGTTTTATCCATTATGAATGAATGCGCTGTAGTACCTCGTGGCGCACTGATTAAAAATGCTAATGGATTGGTCTACGAAAATAAGATGTTTGAAGGTATGCACAACCACAAAGTTACCACCATTTCAAAATATATAAACTGTATAGCTGTAATTAACCTTGCTCATTAAAATAGGTTTGCCAAAACTGGAGGCATCACAGTTCCACAGCTTTTACCACGTTCGCCGACCAGAGAACCCATGGGATCGGAATATAGTCATTCGAGCGGATTATAATTTGAGCTTGGATTTCCTGGATTCTATTGCTTGTGATCTGCCAGTTGGTAATTTTGTATAGTAATCTTATTTTTTCAAGTTAAGTTATGGTTAGCCATAGTGGTGATGCTACACATTGTTTTCTAAAGGGTGCTGGAGCATTCAAGTTGATCGTCTTGAAACGACTGCAACCCTTCGTTCACTGTATTGGCCAGGATTTGTAGCATTTCATCAACTGAACACTCAAAACTTTGGATGGATTTACAACGGGACTGGTAAAAAGAATTGGGATGTCCCATTTATGATTCTCCCACTTCCACGGAGCGCTAAAATCTCCGTTGTTGAAGGTGGCGACTTTCAGTATGAGGAAATTCGAGGCGAAGGGGAAGTTGAAATTGAGGAAGAGGAGGATGGAGATGGTGACATGTATGCCAATATCAACAATGACAATGAATAGAATATTTATAAGCGTGAAGTTACTGAATGAAGAATCTTTTACTTGAAGCTTTCTTTGAAAATCTATATCCACAAGCATTCACAAAAATACTCATTTTGTATATTGTACTTCTTTTACAAGCTAATTTAACAGTAATAAAATGAATTACACTTAAGGTAAAAAATTAATGGAAAATAAGTTTACTAAATCCAACATCATTTTCACCAGTGACATTTTTTCATTCAAAATGCAATACAATTAAATGTCAAAAATTGATAGACTTACTTAACAATATGTATTTTTTGCATATAGGTGACATTGATATATTTTATGGACACCAGTGAATGAAAATTAATGAACATTTCGACTAAAATGTATTCAAGAATTACATTTAGTGAAAACCACGAAACACAATGACTTAAATCGTTATCTAGGCACGGTCTAACATGCAAGACATTCTTAATTTCACATGCGTTTCAACAACTAATTTATGTTTTACTTTACTTTTTTATTGTTTTTCTATCGTCTTATGTCAGTGTTGATCTACCTTCTAATATCATCACCAATGTAATTTAATTCTGTAGACATTTTATTCGAAACCAGACTTATTCAGTTATTCATATTTACTCCAAACGTCTTCGCTTCGCAGCGGCGGACTCTTCCTTCACTTTTTCAAAGAAATTCAGTACATCTTCTCTCCGAACTGTTCTACCACTTTCGGCATGCTCCTTCAGAAAATCTGCGAGCTGATCCTTGAATTGGTTGATTCCTAAACGAAATAAAACTTCAATTTAGTGACTTGTAAATTTTGAAATCGATGCTTTGCTTTAAACAAAAAATAAACTTTCACATACCATATAAAAATTCCAATTTTCCGACGTGACCGAGACTGTTAACCTGCTCATTCATAGATGCTTCTGCTGACAATTGCGCGTCTTCACTGACCTTTTTACCGAGGGCTTCGTAATGTTCAATGGTATCTTCAGGATCCAACAAAAACTGGATTTTAGATTTTTCATACATAACCTACGGAGATAAATAGAACACAAAAAATAACTTTTACGAATGAATTTTCAATCAATTTTATTCTACTGAATCGTACTTGTTATCATACCGTGCAATTTGAACAGCGACACAAAGATGATCGAAGTTTACCCTTCCAAGCAACAGCATTAGTTTCAGACGAAGGTAAAACTTCCTTCGCATTCTTTTGCAGATGACAAGTCAGTACATCAGTAGAGTTTTCCGATCCAGTTAGAGAGCATGTTCCACTGTCCAGGCTAGAAGAATCTTCAACGTGATCTTTAGCAGTTTCTGATCCTTCAACCTTGGCATTTCCTACATCGGCCATTGGTTCAATGATCTTTCCAGATTCACAGGTACTTTGTGGTACAGGAGCAACCACCGGGGCTGGCTTAACTGTTTATCAAATAACATAAATTGTTTAAATCATTTCGTTTAAAAATCATATACGCGTGGAAAATAATACATATCAATCAAATACGCATAATTAAAAATACTTGATAAATCCGCATAGTGGCTCAAAAAATCCAGGCGTTTCATACAAGGGCCACAGATTAATTCAAAATCATCATCCATTGCGTCGAAATCGGTTTTCAAATAGCTCAAACTATGTTGGAAATGAACCCAATCCTCGCATCTAGAAAAATGTACTCATTAGAAATACGAAAAAAATACATTTAAACAACTACTCAATGTGAATGCATACGTACATAATACACTGTATCATTGGATCGTCAGCAGCATCATTGGTTGGGTCTGGATCCGGATATGGCCTATGGCATGAACAGTACAGTCCATCAAAATTCTGGTTATACACGTTTTCAGTATTCAAGTCATCCTTCCCCTGAAATATCATATCAAAATTCATAATTAGGTGAAGTAATGACTTATTTACCCATACATTGTTGTGACTTATTAACCTTATTAAAAGAACTTACCGTTTGTAGCTGACAGGGGTTTTCCGGGAACTTTTTATTTCCGCAGTCACATCGGAAATTACTAAGGGAAATTTTTAAACGAAGCATAACATCGTTATAGTTCACAATTTTATAACTTAGAGGCTTACTACTACAGTACTTATATGATGGTAAACCTACCGTTTAGTAAATAGCTCAACTAACTCATGACCTTCATGACACTTGTATGTACAGGCAAGGCAAATACCAGCAGGCTGGGCAAATGGGGCTCCTTTTGGGTTGCAAGTAAGACAAGCATAAAGTGCTTGTCGTTTCATGTAACCCTTCAATAAATAAATACATATTTTAGTGTCACAAGACGACCAAATGTTTAGCGTGTTATTACAAAAGTGCCATTTTGATACCTTAGAGTATGAACAATTCTGGGGGTCAGATGCTCCCAGAACTGCAACTGTTTGATTTTCAAGCAGCTCTTGTGCTTCCAAAGCCTCCTGCAGAGTAATTTCATCTTCCGCAATTTCATCTGCCATGTCAAAGTGCTCTTAGTGTACTGAAAAGTCACAAAACAAAATATCTTACTTTTAATGCATTACAACCTTCAAGCCCACCAACCATCAACCTTGTTATCATTTTTCATATTTGAGGAATTTCTTCCGATATGTTTTTTCATTTGGTTTGATTAATTGCTTACACTAATCAATGTATTTACTAATTACTTGATAATTTACATATGTTCTCCCTTGTCAATGTGTAATGTGTACTAGTCTATTGTGTTATCGTTAACTCCACGTAATGATCAAATTACGACAGATTAAAAATTAATGGCACCTCACACAATTGGTTGTATAACAACTCGACTAACAGAGACTACAAATTAACAAGCAAGTACTTTCTTGACAGTTGTACAAAACAAAAAAAAATCAATCAATCAGTTTATAAATGTTCACAAAATTTACCTACAACTGTTGTACGTTGTCGTTGTACACTCTTTTCCTCCGACGATACTTTTTCCTTTCCTTTATATTTTTTGCAAAAATGTTTTGTTATCATTGGTTTCCCGCTTGTTCCCTTGTTTATGTGGATCTTCTTACTCTACCTATTCTACCTTGCGCTGCAAACAGACAGTAACCAAGAATCTAAACCCAATCTACAATCTAGTTAGACTGAAGTTGAAGTCAGCCGAGCAGCTGTGCGAATTGAGCTCCTTTGTTTTACGGTCTTTTTGCTATCTACTGACTGACGATGAGTACATGCATTCATTTTATGATATGATTATGACTTTTTTATGGCTAGACTAGGTGATCTGTTGATTTGTGTGAATTACCATTTGATAATTAATTGAAGTTTAGCATGGATAACCTTGGGCTGGTAGTTATTGATGAATTCTAGTTTTTTTTGGTCCATATGATCTATAATGTGTAATGATTGAAAGGCAGTTAAAAATCCGAAACTGACACTGCACCACTCAAGATCGAGGAAAAAAGAACGATCACAATAAAAATCATTCATAAAAATTAGCAAAGTATTCAAACTGCATCTTTCTTTGTTCTTTTCCTTGACTTTGCATTGCACGGGCACATTATCTGCCTGCACTACCATTGCACTACACGCCAAGCTTATAATTTCATCAAAATTTTGTAAATGTCAAAATATATTTTTTGCAGAAACCCATTATGCATATTATGGTCCAATGAACTGTGATTTTTTTTCAATGATGGTTTAATTTACTATTCATTTAGTTTCATCAATCATCGATCTCATTATGGCAATTATACGCTAAGATTTTTATAGCAATCAATCCCATTAGATCACGCGAGCTGTATGCGAAGCTTACAAAGAGTGCAGGAAGAATGCTCTTTAGAATAATGTAAATATTTGTCGATTGGCATATGTATATTTGACAATAACAGGGTTGTGAAAGGAAAATTAAATTTAAATGTATACATTGTACATGCTTTATATATTACTTTTATAAATGTTATAAGTATTAGTTATATGAATGCTGGTTCGGTTTCTGTCATGAAATAAAAGTAATATAGTCCATAGGTTTGATTGATTGGACTTTAATATACAGGTTGGCAGCAGAAGAAACCAGACGAATTCTCACGAGACAAAAAAGGAAGCATATTTCCAATTAAAAGTATTTTGGATTTTGTTGTTACTGATTGGAAATATGCAGTAACAAAACTTGAGATTTGAGGATGCATGGAACATGGATTCATGGATGCTATATAAGAATTATGGTAGTTTTCATCGTTCATGACATCACATACGCATGCTACATTAAAACAAGCCATTTGCATCTATCTGATCGTGAGTCATCCTCTCATTTAGTCGACATGAGAAATGAATGAATAAGAACAAAAGTAAATTATTTGCAACGCTGCAAATTTTTTGTCTATATATTATTTGAAAAGATGGAGTCTTGAACTTAAGTTTCAGTACAAACACAGCGCCAGCGTCTTCTCCTCTGAAATTCACGGTCATATTTAATGCGGTCATTAAATATGACTATGATTTTATGCACAAAAAATGTGATAAAAATGTGGTTCTCGATTATTTCGATAAAAGCAAGTGTATATATACATATTTACTTAAAAAATAAAATGTGATGATTTCATTTTACCATAATTTTGAGCCAAGTAAATGTCGATAGTCATGTACATTTGGACAGTAAGAAATTTACACAGTTGGATGCGAATTGTGATTATGAATCACTTAAAATGTTTTATCACACATAATTCTTTGCTTTTCCTTTGCAGGAAAAATTATTTAACAAAAATGTGTTATGTATTGTTAGGATTTTCTATATTTAAACTAATATTTTCATAATCCAAGTTTTTTTACTTGGTCAATGAATCAATCAGTGAATTTCGTCCAAAAATGACTTCTACAAAAATTTCCTTAAATTTTCATAGGCCTCTTGAATGCATGAGTAACTTTGTAGGTATATACTACTAAATATTTCTTTCTACAATCTCATCATAATCCAAACATTTTTTATTATCTTTATCGTGTTCTTCTTGTCTATAATCTTCTCTGAACCTTCAAGGCGACATTTTTTAGCCAGATGCAGAATATTATGCTTTATGCTAAGAAAATGTATGACGGAGGACGGAACGAAGCAGCAAACCACAAAAAGGAGCAAATGACGACGATTCACCATTCACCCAAACTCGCGTCGTGTAGATCCTGCCTGATCCTGCATACATTTTAACTATCATTATTTGTGTGAGTGAACCAAATTGGCTACTTCATACAACTTCATACTCTGTTGTGAATGCTTGCGTATAGTTAATTTTGCTTCTTCGTCAGCAATGGGTCTCTTTAACAGGGACAAGTACAAAACTAAGTACAAAGGTGCAAACTTACGAAAGAAGGAAAGACAATCAACAGAGAATTCTCACTAAACTAGCAGCATGCGTACATTCTATTCGTAGTGCATGCTATAAACTCAAGAAACATCCTTCCATACATTCGAGATTTGGTAATAAGAACAAGAAGAATGTACAGATATGTATGAGGATTTTTAACGTAATGTAAATTCGACCGTATCTGTTAATGCGCTAAAAGAAAAAGGATTAATGTTATAACCCACTAAACCCACAGCAGATCCACAAAATTCTTTGAAACGGTCCATCATACAATACATCCACTCTTAATCAGATCAGAACATGCACACATGCATTCATTGGGCGAAAATGGAATAATAGCCCTAACACCATACCATTACCATACCCATCATTTGTAAGTAGAAGCCTGAAAATAATATATTGATTTGTTTTCGTTAACTATCGTTAACTGGGAGCTAGATCAATTAACATTAAAATTATTATCACCACCTATAAGTATGCACATGAATAAAATGGGAGTTATTTTTCAAACATTCATTACAAAACATAGCAGTTAGTTAACACGCAAAAAAAGCTAAATATACAGAAGTCACCAACAAAGTCATATTATTTACTTAGATAGAAAAAAACGACCAGATACCAGATGGATTGGATGAGTATATTTATTTGTGACTGCCTCTTGATTTTTTTAAAAGAGTTGAACACGAAGAACAATGCATATGCATTTATATATAAGCTTTAATGTGTATGAGTATGTATGTATGTATGTGAATAATGAGATAAAAGTTAATAATAAGAGCCTTATATATTTTGTACATCCGTTACATTTTTGATTTTGTAGTTTTATTACAGTTTGTCAAGCATTTTGAGCTCAGATATGAAATCCACTGTAAAATGATTTTTAGAGCAGTTTAAAATCAAGTAGCGACGCTGTATGTTTTGTTATGTTCATTACAATTTAGATAGCATGCAATATATATATGCATACTTACTTTGTTGAAAATATTAGTTTGACAACAATATAATATGGTAGTGTGCGACAGAAACTAACTACGTAACAAATACATATAAAATGTTACCAGATAAATAGACTAACTATAAACAGATTATATTGCATTGTAACATGCTTCATAATAATTTTCTGCATCATTCTTCTCAAAAACTCTTTCTCTATTCAATTTACATTATGCATAATATATATATGTTGGTCGTCTATTATAACTCAATTTTACACAAAGAACCTAGATATAATTTTTATTGTAAAGTAACGTATGTGGATATACGATATACACATTAAAATAAACTTTTAAGCCTTCTTCACCATAATAATCATTCGTTCGTCACACCAAATTTTCATGATGTTGTGTAAAATATATACGTACAAAATTACTTACATACATACATAATCTGTATATTCAAAAGAAAAACATGATAGAATCACAAGAATAGAGACGAACGTGGGTTTGATTAGGCATGTTTTTATGTATGAATGTACCTAAAATGTCTTCCTTCACATGTTAACTGTGAACTTGAGTGATTCATTTTCATGTCCACAACAATAAGTAAGAAAAAAAAAAGTTCTACTTCTGTCGTTTACTCATCTCGTGATGATGAAGTGATATAATAGCATGTAAAGTGACTGTGTTGTGTGACTTGGTAAAATACACACACTAATTTATACCATTTACCATTAAATTGAGTCGTTTTCCATTCATTTTAAGAAATTTATTCAAGTTTCTAAAATAAAACGTGATTGTGCTGTGATTTGTGATCACTCGATACTCTATACAAACTACAAACACGTCTCTGTATAAAGTGGATTATTAACGAAAAAAATAGGAAGATTCTAAACTTAATATTTTTAGTCACACTTCACGTGCAGGTAAAAACATCTCCCTCATTTCAAATTGAGTACTAATTAATTAAATCATCACGCTAGATTTTTCTTTGAATTGTGCTTACACAGTGCATAATACGATATATTCACACACAAAAGTCAAGAATAAGTTGGCCATCTATGCTTTCTCGTATCGTGTACAGGAATTTGTAAAAAAAATAACTATTCATTAATTCACGAAATTACTCAAATAAAAGTGTTCAGAAACTAAAAACCTGTACACTATAATTACTTTGTTTCAACTTGGAACTCGGAACGGAAACGGTTTGCATTTTTGGAAAACCGTTCATGATATGGCTTGGGTTTTGGGTGCTAACGATTTTGTGAAAAGGAGGGTATTAGCATCGATTTCGGGGAGTCGTCGACTCTCTAGAAATTCTGTGAACGAGTAGCTCTTTTTGATGTAAACGTAAAGCATTGTGTGGTATAGTACACTTGTCTCACATTGCCATCGTCTATGAACTCAAATGTAAACAGGAAGCATGTCCTTTGCACTGGATATAAAAATATTGGCAGGTTTTGAATTGAATAGTGGGATATGATATGGGGGTCCAGTGTTACTGTTCCGGGAAGTGAGTGAAAGTTCTTTTGTGATAAATCAAATCATCAAAGTTGATGTTTCCTCTTTCCTCCTTAGTTTCATTGGTCTATACCTCCAGCTGTCTGTGCCACTTCGGTGGTATATTGAGCCAGTGAAGAAGGAGGTGTATTGGAAAATTTTGAAAAGAAAGATAGCATTGCAACTTGCAAGAGGTAGAACATTTGTAGGAACTTTCCTTTAAAAATAGAACAAATCTATAAACATCCCATCCGTCAAAACAAAAACAATAACACCTGGCTGGTCTTTGACCATTTATCTTATCATGTTATTATCATTAACCAACTAGTTAATGTTGGTTTGATTTGATTGGGTTAAGTCACGGGATAATATTTTGATGTGTGCTACTCAGAGTGTTTCGATTGTTGATACTCGACTTATCTTTACGGGTTGGTCAATTAAAAAGCTGGGCGTACTCAACTCAGTCATCACATCAACCGTGATTGATAAAACTACAAAAGTTAAATTTTTATGAATATTTGGACGTGAGCAATTCAAAAATTGTTTTATAATACAAAATTGGGTATTGCGTCAAAAATTAGATGTAAGTAAAACCTAATTAATCATTGACTACTGGTTGAATCCCTGCATTTTTTAAGTTTGGCTGTGGTCAGGTTCAGGTTTCATTTTTATTTTCGAACAAAATACGAAGGGCAATTTTGCGAGTCATCCGGAAAGGCACTGTTATTTAAGTTTATTTTCAAAATAGTACGATGATAGTAGTTTTTCTTCAATCGTCTCTCACACAAAGTCTATTTTTAGGACCTATTCAATTATTCACGCACTACACGCTGATATCTGGGCCTGATAAGCCTGATTGATAAGTGATAAAAAGATTTGTGTTATCATAGAGTAACATGTTAAAATTTGGCAAGGCCATTGTGTGCATTTGAATTGAAAATGCAATAAATTGCAAGCTAAACTAAACTGTTTTTATTTGTTTTGTAACACCTTGCACTTGTGCCTCTCTGTGTCTGTGATAATGGATGACATCCATTAGGTAAACATCATGTTTTACATCATGGCACTTTCACTTTTATTGTTTTCAGATTGCAGGGCCAACGTAGCCATTGCTTGAGTGTAACAGGTTATTTGGCCCTCATTGTTTGGCATTTATGATGACAGAAATAATATCTAATTATGTCATTTGCTGTTTTTGGTAGCAAACTAAAATAGTACATACGCAGGTTAGCTTGTGGCGTTTTGGCACACTCGATTTTTACGCATTAATAGTATTTTATGTACATAACTTTTTACAGTTGCAAACAGCTTAACAGCTTTAAATGGTGTAGGTGGTTGATACAATTAATCAGATTAGTTTACTCTTGAAAAATGTATTGTGTGGATAAACTGTTAAATTCATGATTCATGAATTTACAATTCATATGCATTTCATTCAATTAGGTCGATTTTGATCATAACAGAAATGGTGTTCATAATATTGATTGTAAACAATTTTTTTTGCAGATTTATAGAGCCACGTGAAAGTCAAATGGAATTATGTGTCTAACTACGTTGCTAAAATGAACAATTAAAGTTGTCCAAATCAAACTTAACGGCTGCCCGTGCCCAGGCTTCAGTGGAACTGGAATACTAAATCTCATTTTTATCATTTCAAAAACATGGAGGAAGAATATAATATTTCGACTATTTCTACAACTGTTCCGTACTCATAATGCCAGTGTCTGATAAGCAAGCCCAAATGAGTGCGATTCGAGATTTTTGTTTTTGTCCAAATCAAGTTTTAAGTGAGAAATCTAAGTTTCTGTGTGAAGGTGAAAATATTAGTTATGAGTTGATGTATTCAAAGGAAATAGTTATTGTGGATGTAGATTGGACCACAAACTTAAAAAGTTATCAATTAAACGCTAGACACATGTCTACAACCCGCAGCTAGTCAACAACAAACGCTGTGATCCCTATTTATTTTCCGGTTTCGGATCATTCTTTAACATCAAACGTGAACCTCAGATAAATCAGAAAAATGGCATCCGTGAAAGTAGCCGTTCGTGTGCGTCCCTTCAACAACAGGTATGTAATTTTATTTTAAGCATAGTAGATTCTTAAATTAAATTAATTCGAAACATTGGAAGACCAAAAATGTAATTTATGCAGTGTGAAAACAGTTCCAATGTACTTCGGGGTATGGTGAGAAATATCCATACTTATGAATCGCAAATATGTATTTCATGAATAGCTTCGTAGTTTAATATTATTAACGTGTTTCACATAAAAAGTTGGTTGCGTGCATCGTGCATGGTATACTTATTTGTCAAATCAAATCCGATTGCTTGTGATATGACTAGGAAGGATATATTCTGACAATTACTTCTTACTTAACTTCAGTACCATTATTTACTGCGGCAAGCAGGAAAGAATCAAAGCAAACTGATATACAAACGTTCTCTCTCACGCATATACAACTGTTGCAGTCTTGTAGTTGTGATATTTGATAGTTTGCAGACATAAATATTTGATATTTGGACATTTGGAGGAAGCGATTCAACCATTCAAATAAATTATGTAGTCTATAGCGTGGCATAAATATATCGTAAAGCATATAGCTTTCTACAATCAAGTAATTGTGAAATATAAAAATTTAATTAAGTAGACAAGGTGGAAGAATTTTTATCGTCTATCGCATATGTCATTAAATTCTTACCTTATAAACTAGTCATTTGTCATTATCATTCATCTCGTTTCATTGTAGAAGATATTTATTTTAACGACTTGTGAGAAAAGAACGTTCGTCGTAGCTAAATGCATCATGCAGTCATGTCATGTGACCGTCAATGCATATTGCACTGCTGCACCAGAAAGGGGTCAATTTAACATAATTATTAAGTAGAAAATGCATAGAAAACAATTCAATCATTCTAGCTAATCCCTTTATCAATTAGTTTATATTTTCCATATTTTCTTACAAAAGTTTGTCGTAGAGAACTTGAGATGAGGGACCATAAAGCAATCTAACTGAGAGCTTACGCCGGGAACCACATTATGGATCGGAGGACCATTTCCGATTTCAAATTTTTTACCCTAGGCTTGTTGAGCATGCTGAGTAGTC
>JAQFZH010000796.1:0-27317 GCA_034695485.1 Entomobrya nivalis
CCATCATAGAAATTTTGATACTAGTCCCAAGATACCATGAGTAACTTGATTATCAGCTCCAGTTTGCCTTACACGATCCTTCAAAACATTTATATATTGATACACAGCCCGAAACATTAAAATTCGAATGGGAACACACCATAAAATCTCTATAAAATACATTATTTCAAATATAATTTTCAAAGATATCAGTGTCACAACAAGAAAAAGTATGTTAAAATACAACCAAAATCTTAGCCAAACAAGAACTTTTTCTGCACTCAACTCGTTTTCTTTTCTGGTTGCCATTAATAGCCTGTTTATAGCATAACAATCCACCAATATGAACACACTCAACATCACGGCGAGTAAAATAACGTAAACTGTCAAATAAAGATACAAGTTTGTAAATAAAAATTGTTTAAATGGATTTGTCAAATATTTAATTAAAAACAAACAAATAATTTTACTTTACCCAAGTTTCCATCCAAAAACTCATTAGGTGGCGAATTAAGGAACAAGGGCAGTCCTAGTATAAAACCTCCGAGAATTATCAGTATTTGAAAAGTTATGAAAAACTGTAAAAAAAGATAAAATATATAGACAATTTTTAGGACATTAAAATGATGTATGAGTCTAATTTTTATTTTAAAAGTACTCTATGTATTTCCTCACCCTATTAAGCTTTGCTACTTTATGTGCAGTGGATTGCCTTTCTTCAAAGTAAATTTCCATTTTTGGAATAATGTCAGAAAGGATGCAATTAACAAAAAAGCAATAATTTTTCTGTGAGCTAAGGACGAGACCAGAATACTGAGCTATATCCATATATTTAAGTATAGACAATCGTATTTATTATCTTGCTTCTAAAAACTAATTAGTCGTTATGAAGTTCATCTTATGTGACACAAAACGGAGATTGTTTCGTGGAAAAAATATACGTATGTTTTACTCAATGATGTATAGTATATTTACATGGTGGTCATCTGAAAACACATTCCATGTAAAATATATTGACACAGATAGCATTCTTTTTACTGATGTAAGATAGCATGAAGCTTTAATGGATTTGTTATATGTTGGGCAAGCTGTATGAAAATGTTTCATGAGTTACATTTATGATGTTATACCAATGAGCTTGTTGCACTTCAAATGCAGATGCGTAACAATTTAAGCTCGAAATGACGTTATTTTCGCAGTAGATTACGACTACATGAAAATATATTTGAACAGGTTGTGCGATATATCGTAGTAATGAGTGGTCATTAAGTTCAAGACTCAGAATTGAAAACACGTACATATACCAAACAAAGTTCATTTATTCCTTCATTTCTACGAAATGATATCAATAGGGATTTCTGTATTAAACTTTTTGTTGAACGTTTTGGCATGCGTCGTATCAGTAATAAGACATTAATTATGATCTATTTGTAATACTTTAAATACATAAACGTTATACAAAAGTTTACTAATGTTTTTTAAGTATTCAAAATAAGTATTGTCTAAAAAATTAATAGCCTTTTTTGCCGTTTTACAGGAAATTCATGGTACGAAACAAAAAAATACTTGATGTCAATGTGAGCTGGAAATTTATCTCATTCCAAAATACATGTGAATGGCCAATGTAATTTTTATCATTTACCATTTTAATCTTGAATTATGCCGTTTAAGGAATAAAATAGGTACATTTCTTACCTAAAATTGACAAATGTATTTAATCTGAAAACAGATGTTATTCATTAGCATAACGCCCAGGGATATATTCTTCTTTACTCCGTTTTTTAATGATGTTTTCTTACAGCGTCATTCCTCAGACTGGTAGATTACAATAATTCCAATTTTCGATTTGTGCGACTCAAAATATGACAGTTAATTCTATTTATACAAAATTGGCACAATCAGACATTTTATTCGGTGGAGCATTTTTTATAGATTAATATATTCCTAAAGCGTAGGCTATGGAGCTTACAAAAGCTTATTATTCTCTTTACTCTATAATTTTTGTGTTGGTCGATATAAAGTCGGAAAATGCTATAGTGATACACAATGTAAAATTAATAAAATCCAACTTGGAAGCAGCCTAACTTACTTCATATCCCTAGAGGCTTGCCAAAGTAATGTGTGGTATCTGTCATTCATTCTGCCATAATTCCCAAGCAGCACGACGAATGTACAGATGACAAAATTATAATAATTTATCTTTTGTTGGTTTTCATAATTTTGACAAATATATCGTACAAATTTTTAAAATTTGAACTTTCGATTTGAAAGATTGATACCATGAAATAAATACTTGAATATGTCTTATAAAACGAATAGGTTATCTTCTAGTATAAAATTCAGCTTTATATAGACATTATTTTTGGCCGGTTGACGTATGAGAGTACTACCAATAAAATTTGTCGGCTTTTATGCAATATTAAAATCCATCTGAATTTCGATCAGTTTCTCGTATATGAATTTTAAAACGCTTTTCTAACAAAAGCTCTATATAATCTTATACAAAATAGGTTTCATGGAACCTTTCGTAACGTCCATTTCGGAGTACGATGCGTAATAAATAAGCTAGCTGTTTATTCACTTTAAAAAGTGATAAAATCGTGTAAGAGGTGGTTAATGATTTTAACATCTTGACTGTCTGGCTGCCCATATGTATTAAGGCAATCTTTTTAGTTGACCTGGCTAATTGTCAGTCTCTTGGTCTCCACATGCCTTTAAAGGTCCCAACTTCAATATAATCTTCTAGCTAAATTGCAAACAAAAAAATTAAATTACATATTTTTAGATCCAAAAGCTTTACCCGACTTGACCCGAATCAATTTATATTCAAAATTTCCAAAAGAAAAACACGCAAAAAAAATTTGCAAGCAAACGTGTGTCCACTAGCACTAAATTATGTTTGCAAAATTGTAGAAAATATTGCAGATAACAAATGCGTCATGGGTATATTTGATTATTGGCATCAAAGACATGCAAAAGCGTTGAACATTTTTACATCATTTCGTTTGGTAGTTATATTTCAGAATTTCCAACGTTATAATTAATATCTCAGTTTAAGCTACATATTTCATGGGCTGGAATGGACGAAATATGTAGATTAAATGGATTCGTTTAATAAAGTCATCCATTAATTTATTATGAATATTCGGTAAGCCAGCTTTTGACTTATGTTTAATTTAGTTCAGTTTTTTTGCTAAAGCACTCTGTAACGCCTTGCTAGCTAGTATGCTAAGAGCTACGAAATCAAAATGTTTCTATCCAGAAATATTTCTGAACTTGTATTTTTCAATTTCAAAGTCCACAATACCTTTTCGACTCCACTTTTCAAAACAATTACAAGAAATGGCATAAACCTACAAGTTAACCAAGATATTCAACGGAAATATATATTCAAAACTATTTTAAGTGGAGTAGTCTGTTCATGTCTTTGGATTCAATTTTGGTTAAAACTTAGTTATTTTAGTACATCCGACGTTATTGTTGCAGTGCTAGTCAATGGAAGCCTCACATTACATTTCGTTTTTGTCGTCGTCCATTTTCGAAAACGTCATCAAATTGCTAATCTTTTCAATAACTTTGTTTCCTTTGAAAATCGACATAATGGTAATTGAATTATTCATCTCAAAATAAAACCTCAAATTTATTCAACATTAAATTTTTCTGCTAATATTTGCAGGTCAACATCTGACGTCCCAAAAAACCAGTTCACTGCACAAATTGGCTAAATACCTTTTAATTATTGGATCACTTACTCCTGTAACCATAATATGTGTCGCTTTAATTTACTTGTTTGTTATTCCCTGTAATCTAGCTAATCTTGGCTACATGTATTTTCCCTCTTGTTCAAAAACTGTAAACTGCTCCGTCTATTTAATTGGTTTGCTATTACAAATATTGTCACCCCTTCTCTTGGCATGGGTAGCTTTACATACATTTGGACAATGTACCATGGACATTTTCCTTTTCTCAGCGATTCACTGTTATAGCTTGATGAACTATATCGATTTGTTTTACAAATCATTTTTGAAGCACTCTCGTGATCGATTTCTCAAATACAATGAAATGTTCAAAGAAATTCAGCTGCTCACATACAGATACAATGATATACACCAAGGACCTCTTACATTAACAGCCATAACGCTTTGTGCTTACGTTTTTATTATTTCCTTTTATGCGATATGTGGATTGTCGGCTAAACTTATTCTGCTACAGTTGCTATTCTTTTCAGGATTGGCCTTTGATACAGTCATAATTGTAGTATTGATTGATGGAACTTTCAAAACTGGTGTTTTGAAGATATCAAAGAAAGTGCTTTGCGATATTCGTAAGCAATTGGTGGAACCTTTATTGTCTAGACGACTTTATAGGATGCAAACACGGTATTTGAGATGTTGGCAAGTATTGAGAATTTATATGGGATCGGTAAATTTCTACGAGGAAAAAACTGCTTTAGTTTTGCTAGATTTTAATATTACTCAGGTAGTTAATCTTTTGATGTTATAGATGAGCTAATGAGTGATAGATAAGCATACCAGAAATGGGTGAATTGAATCATTTATAATGGTAGATTATACGTGTGCACTTTAGCTTAAGTTAAGAGAATGGTTATTGTAAAAAAGCTACATTAAACTTAAAAATAAATACAAAATAGTTATAAATGCATGTACGTAAATTTGTGTATGTACGTATTTTAGTGAAAGAAATATCAGTCATACGATTTTATTTGGTGGATAATGATACCGAAAAATGCACGAAATCGGAAGTGTAAAATTTCGAAATAAATTGGTTATAAATCATTGCATAATTTTCTTTGCGGATTCATGGAGAAAAAAATTAATTCCAGAATTGCCATATTTCGTTTTGGAAAAATTAAAATTTCTTGTTTTCCTGAGAACTTACCGTCAAATATTTAAATTTATTTCATGCAAAAAGCCTCAATCATTATGTGAAACAGATGCATTAAAATGTAACACATATTTCACAGGTAACCAAATGTCAAGTGAATTAAACAACTTATTTTTTGAAGAAATTTAATCTAATAATTCCTCCAACGTTCACCGTAAATGCTACTGAGCTGTGTGGACAATAAAACCTAATTTTGACGTCTAATAAATTATCAGTTGTGATATCTTGAACTCTTGATATCCGTGAACTCAACAAAACTTTTGGATCTGGAAATTCCAAACAAATATGTGTACATTGAACAATATGCCAAATAGCAAGGCTATGAAGATTACAGTTTTAACAACAATCTTATCTTTCGCGTTTGCCGTTGGCCACTGAGCCTTTAAACAGACATGGGTTGAGCTTAGAATATCCCAAAATACAATATTTAATATTCGTGTAATTATACAGAAAAAATAAAAGGGTTCGTATGATTTCGTATTTTGACTTAAGGATCCGATAGGAACGGCAAATGTCTTTCAAATTATAATGTTTTTTGGTCCCCATTTTACCTGGCACGTAATCATGTCTGCCCAAGTAGGTAGTAGGTCTATTTCATTATTCCATCACATAACAGTTCTTAAACATTTCGTTTCGTCAACTTGTTACTGAAAATTTGTGGTTTTGCTCAAATTCTTGCGAATTTGTAGATGCTGACAATAAAGATGAGTGGAAAACTTGTGATGACAAATGTTTCTGCTGCTTGTCGAAAAAGCAGATTTTTTTACATTTTCCATTTCCCAAAAAGGACGATGAGTTCAGTAGCTATCTACGGAAAAGGAACGGATTTAAAACACAACGTCTAAGAAAATTATGATTTTTGATTCTTTTCATTAGATCATGGTGCTCGATAACAAAAAAATCTTAGTTTGGATTTTAAACATTATTTTATTTTATTAACATGAGTCATGGCCAAAATAAATTGATTTGATTTTTAAAAAATCCAACCAAAAAACTGCATTGATTAATTGATTTGTTTTTATTGCGGTACTGTTTTTTACACTACTCCTTAACTTTTAGCATTCTAGAGTATGTCCAAAACCTAACAATATAAATTATTACCATGATTCACAAAGTCACGAAATTAAAATACCTATCTTTTACATCATCAAAAGATTAACAACTTGAGTGATATTAAAATCGAGTAAAACTAGTGCAGTGTTTTCTTCGTAGAAATTAACTGATCCTGTATAAACCTTGAAAACTGGCCAAGACCTCATATGTCGTAAATAGAGCTTTTGATGCCGTTCCACCATTTGCTTGCGAATACCATCAAGAACTCGCTTTGATGTCTTGAGTACACCAGTTTTGAAAGTTCCATCAATCAATATTACAATTACGGCTGTATCAAATGCCAATCCGGAAAAGAATAGCAACTGTGGTAGAATAAGTTTATCCGACAATCCGCTAATGGCAAAAAAGGAAATGATAAAAACGTAAGCGCAAAGTGCTATGGCTGTTAATGTTAGATGTCCCTTGTGTATTGCATTATATCCACATGTTAGCAGCTGAATTTCTCGAAACATATGATTACATTTGTAAAAGCTATTGCGACAATTGATGCAAAATTGTTTGTAAAACAAATCAATGTAGTTCATCAAGCTGTAGCAGTGTATCGCTGAAAACAGAAAATATTCCATGGTGCATTGTCCGAATGTGTGTAAAGCAACCCATGCCAATAGAAGAGGCGAGGCAAATCGTAATACAGCACCAAATAAATATGGGTAACTGTTTGGGTGCAAACTTTCGTTTAAACAGGAGGGAAAATACATGTAGCCTAGATTTGCCAGATTGCATGGAATAACAAACAAGTATGTTAGTGCCACACAGATTATGGTGAGAGGTGTAAGGGATCCAATAATAATAAGGCATTGTGCGAAGGTGTCCAAAGAAAATATTTGTTTGTTGGGCTTCCAATTTGAATTCTCGCCTGCTTAAATCAACAAAAGAGTTAATAGAGAATTCCTTTAAAATTTCATTACTTTTTAGAGAATTAGTTTTGGAAACTTGACTTTGTTACCATTATGTCGACTTTCAAAAGAAACAAAGTTGTTGAATAGGTTTGCAATTTGATGTCGTTTTGTGAAATGTACAGTCACAAAAACAAAATGGAGTGTAAGGCTTCCATTCACTAAGACAGCTACAATAACGTCGGCAATACCGAAATATTTAATTTTCAAACCAATTTGAATCCAAAGACTTAGACAGACTATGGCACTTAGGATTGTTTTTAATTTGTATATCCATTCTGTTTCAGAAATGACCTGTAAATTTATGCCATTTGTTTTAAAGGTTTTGAAAAGTGGAGTGGAAAAAATGTTGTGTATTTTGAAATTGA
This sequence comes from Entomobrya nivalis, assembly GCA_034695485.1. Classification (NCBI taxonomy): domain Eukaryota; kingdom Metazoa; phylum Arthropoda; class Collembola; order Entomobryomorpha; family Entomobryidae; genus Entomobrya; species Entomobrya nivalis. The sequence goes on from JAQFZH010000796.1 coordinate 7,262, forward strand.
AATATATTAGTCGAAAAATATTTTGGAATAGAAACATTTTTTGTTTTTGCTATAATGGTTGTGATAGTTTTGGTAAAAAAGTTTACAGGGAAATGGTTTTTGGAAAGGAGTTAAAAAGAGTGTTTTGCTGAACTTTCAACAAGAACAAATGAGAGGATAAAATGTTCAAAATGATGGAATGTCTATTTGTAGTAATGTCCGGTTTATAGACTCACAAACTGATAAATATTTAACTGGCGTAGTAGTAGAGCGACGGTTTTCCAAAAAATGAATTTACAGTGGCTTATATAAAAGTGATTTAATCGTGTTTTTGTAGAAAATATTTTAGAAGCCACATTGTTCTCCTTAAAAGATTAACAGCAAGCGTCAGATATATTTCGGTATTGAACATAACCTGAATAATTAGATTAGCGTTGCGAGAGTAAGATTAAATTTTACTTGCCCATGATATAAATTGATTTTTGATAAACTTCAGTCTGAGAGTAGAATATTACTTAAGAAGTTATAATTTCAGAATAAAAGTTGTCGACATCTGTTTTGTCGAATAACAAATTTGTCGAAATACTAAATATTTAACAAGCTTTCCGTCATCAATACACACTCAAAAATTCAAATGATTTTGTAGAAAGGATGACAGAAGTTAAATTAGAACAAATGGAAACTATGGCAACTTTTGAAGTTTCTTCTCTCTTCTTAAATGTCCCAACACAGGAAACACTACAAATTTTGATGAATCGCCCACATGATGGTTACTGGGAATTGGAAAAACATACGCTCCAAATCTATATCACATGGAGAGGAAATTATTTCCAACAAGACACAGAAACGCCAATGGGAGGTCCCTTGTCACAACTTTTAGTCGAAACCTTTCTGCAGGATAAGGAAGTAAAAATAGTTCCTTATTTAAACTTATGGGCTAGGACGTAATTGTTTTTTTTTGCAAACAAAAAGAATATGAAAATTTTAAAAAACTATCATACAGATTTTAAATTCACGATCGAAGAAGAACAAAATGAAATTCTACATTTTCCTGATGTCCTGATGTCACCCTTTCTTGAAAGGGCAATGGAAGTTTAGGCAGAAATGTGTACAGAAAACCAACACACACAGACAGGTATCTTAATTAGACATCCCACTACCGCCGTCGCCAGAAAATTGCGGTGATTGTTTCATTTACGAAGAGAGTAATTAAACAATATGATGAGATTAATTTAAACCAAGAACATCATCGTATTAAAAACTGTCTTGTAAAAAATGGTTATCACAGACGAGTTATTGTGGAAAGAATAGAGTATCTTCAAAATCTTCTCTCTCGTATTGCTTCCACCTTAAACGCTGATAAAGATTGAAAATGGTTCGTCATTCCTTGCATCGGAAAATCAAATAGCATGAATCATTCGAACTTATTTGGACAGAGATTTGGGTTATTACACAGGCATTAAATTTAACAAACAGTCGTTTAATTTCAACGACAAATTCCCGCCAATTTCAAGTGGTGTGTGCAGAATATTTTGCAACTGTAACAAAGCTTATATTGCAGAAAATAAAAACATGAACAAATATAAAAAGATCATGAAGGCGACTTAAAGTACAAAAGAATTCTCAGATATGCTCTTGCCGAACATGAGGATGCCAACCCATCGTATTATATAATTACGGACTCTATCGTCCTACTTCATTTTGAAAAACGCTACTTTCACAGAATTTTCGACGAAGATGTCTACATACAAAAATATCCTAACAACATGAATGGTAACACTGGATAAGACATTGGTCCGTGGTTACCTTTGCCATTGGATTGGATAGAGTAAATTTATTTATAATATAACTAGTCGTTTATGAATTGCAATTTTTTAAATTGTTTACTCTTGAAAAAGTTGACAGAAAGTCTTCGAAAGCCAGAGTTCAATAAATTCATTGAAACCCCCTTAACCAAAAATGTCATTCTTTCACAATTTAATGTCTTTTTTTAAATTTGAGTACTAATTCATTATACCGAAAAAGCGTTGGTAACATATTGTAAAAAAAATCGTTCAACTTATACTAGTCTGAATTCAAGTTAAAAATACCGGTTAAAGGTAAATTACAAAAACACACATGAGCTGCCACATATAAAACTAAAATGAGTTAGCAAACAGAGTTAGTAGTCGAAACAAGGCATAGACAGCAGTCAATTTTCGACATGCTAGTTTCGTCAATTAGATTTCGACAATTTGCATAGGCGAAAAAGAAAATCTGGCATAATATGGCAAGCAGGAGTGCTCGTTTGTTGTATCAGTTATCTAGAAATTTTGTATTCGTATGCACGTATTAATATAGTTATACGATACTACGTTGTTGACGTACGCTTTGAACAATGTTTGCTCAAAACGTGTTCTAAATTCATAGCAGCTAATATAGGACTCGAAGCTATTCTATGCCTAATATCTTGATAAAAATATTTTACATAACTTCAAAAAACAAACAGATTATTCACTACAATTTTATGGGAGGGAAACAAAAGATACTAGCGACAAAAGCTACGCGACAATCTTGTTACGACAAAGACGTCAGCGACAATAGCGTCGGCGGCGAAGTCGTCTCCGACCAGGTCTACGACGACCGACAATACTAGTGTGACAACTGACACCACCAATTAAATTTTACAGTCGCTAGTTTTGGTTAGGTCGATTTCTACAGAGGTGTTGGGTTATATTTTGTTAAGTTAGGTTTGGTTGACATTGGAAGAAGTGTTGGATTGTATTTTATTAGGCTAGGTTGGTATCGATGGAATTGTTGGGTTATATTTTGTAGGTTAGGTTAGGTTGGTATCGATTGAAGTGTAGGGTTATATTTTTTAAGGTTAAAATGTTATCGATTAAAATGTTGGGTTATATTATATTAGGCTAGGATTGGTAAAATTGGTATTGTTGTACTAAATTTGTTGGAATTACTTGGGTTGATCTCGTTAAAAGATTTGGGTTGTGTCCACGGTAGACAACGACGGAGTTATCTAAAAAGTATCCGTTGACTATAGCATTCCCTGTAATGCATTGCTCGACGTTTGGAAAACGTTCTTGCAATGCCTGTCAATGCTAAAGTCAACGGATACTTTTTAGATAGCTCCGTCGTTGTTTACCGTGGTTGTGTTGTTAGGTTGGTATTAATGGAAGTGTTGGATGGTATGGTATCTTGTATTTGTATGATGCAAAAATCGTTAGCACTAGTATTGTTTGACGTATGATTCACAATCACTGGTATCATTTGTCGTTTTTCGTAGTATATGTCGCTTAGAAGTAGCAGTGGTCGCTGGTATCAATTTTTGGTATCTTTGGTCGTAGTACACTTGGTCACCGACGCTCCTGTCGCACACTCCAATTTTATTACATATCCATCCGCTGAAACATGGATATCGTGGAATATGGTGGTTTGACGTATTGCAAAAATATACGTCAAACATTATTTGGCCAGACATGACCGTACGTAGAAGCAGGCATATATTCGATTCCGCCTTATTCGAGTTTGCTATGTATTATTTATTTATTAGATATTATACAAGCGGATTTTACCCGCACGTCACAAGTTTCATACTAAAGGGCTGAATAAATTATTTCACTTTATTTAGCTAACTTTTTGTTGTAAGAAGAACCGCAATAAAACATTTTGCAAGTTTAGGCAGTCAAAATAAGGTTTCGGGAATTAAATTTCTTCGTACACTTAATTTTACGTAGCACGTGGAGAAAGCTGACAATTGTAAGCTGTAAAATTTGCAGCTAAAATAAAAGTGCTTTGAGGGATATCGACTCAAAAAATGTAGCTAAAACAACCTGAAACGCTGTATTGAAATTATTAGTTAATTCATACTTTTGGAACACAAATTAATATAGACGATTTAGTCGATAATATATTTTTAAAGTTATCTAAGCTGGGTCACATAGATGGTGAACTAAATCAACACATTAAATTTTTATTCTATTTCATAAAACACTCGAACATGTAAGTTAATATTAATTTAGTACTGGTTTAACCGCCGATCGTTATCGCGCGTGTAAGTTGACTAAATCTCGAAATTTAATTCGGCCCGACCGGTTTCTGCTGCATGGAGCCAGGAATGAAGTCGAAAATTTAAAATAGAATACTTGATTAGGCATCATTCAAGCTTTAATGGTAACGCAATTACCATGTCACATATTTCAAGATTCTCATGAAAAGGCTGTCATGTTCTAATTTCCTGAAAACCTACCAAGAATCAATCAAACAAAAGCGAAGAATGAATAAACATTGGGGTTCAATATTACAAAATTTGTCAAATAAAACAATCCAAATCACTTTACACATGAACGTAGAAAAAAGCTCGTTATTTATTCCAAACTAACCTTATAAAATATTTTAGTCATATTTACTAAGGATGGACGGACCAGGTCAGGAAATCAACTAGAACATAAATGAAAAATAAAGGTTTTATACTTACCTACTTACCAGCACTAAATTTTATCCTTACATCCACAATTCTCCATTTCACTTAATATTCTAGCAATGAAGTCATACGGAAAATAAGTTTTTGGCCAATAATGCATTCTTCATTCTAAACATTTCTATTAAGTAATTTTTTTTACTCTTGAGAATAAAATGAGAGTTTTTTTATATCAATAATACACCAAATTTGGCAATGCAACAACAACCCAATATTTGTAAAAAAAAAACTAAAGGTAACTTTCATTGATCTTTTTGTTTAAAAGTATTGATTTTTTTTCTTTATTTTCAAGAAAAAATACATAAACCCAAAAGAAACAATATTACATCAATAAATCGTAATAGCCATCATACAAATTTTGTAATTAGTCCCAAGATACCATGAGAAACTTGATTGTCTGCTCCAGTCTCCCTCACACGATCATCCTTCAAAGCATTCATATATTGAGACATAGCCCGAAACATTAAATTAAATTAAAAATTAAATTAAATTAAAATAAAAAAAAAACGACTTTAAATGGATTTGTCAATTAATTAACTATTAAACAATTATTTTTTATTTCACACAAATTTCCATCAAAAAACTCATTAGGCGGCGAAATACCGAATAAGGGCAGGCCAAGTACCAAACCTCTAATAATTACCAGAATTTGAAAAACTATGAAAAACTGTAAAAATTAATAGGATACACAATTCTGTATATTATATTTTTATGATATTAAAGAATTGGCTCAATTTTTATTTTCATTAAAATATAATTAATTCTTTTCTCCTACCCTATCAAGTTTTGCTACAATATGTGCAGTGGATTCTATTCAATTCTTCAAAGTAAATTTCCATTTTTGGGATAGCACTGGAAAGGGTGCAGTTACAAATTGAACAATATTTCAATGTGAATTGAAGACTGATCCTGATTACTACGCATAAGTCATGTACATATGTATGTATGGACAGTAATGTCATTACTGCATTCAATATGTAAGTTCGAAAAAAACTAAATAGTCCTGGTACACAGTTCATTAGGAAACCAATTCTATCCGGTCACACAAAATGAATATCGTTTCTTGGAAAATATACCTACTTTTTACTCAAAATGCATTAATAAATATTTATACAGAGTGAAGATGTGAAAAATAGTTTTGTTGTAATGTATCTTATAGATTGCTGGAAGTGATTGTGGACGCATTTAGCCTGCAATGAAATTTTCAAGTGTTGGTTTGCCGTTTCTATCGTACGAAGCGACATTTTTTATAAAGTTATATCAATGCAATTTGTAATTGAATAAATAGTTACCTAATTAATCTTCAGGTGAATATATTTGTCGGCTAAAATTCATCAAATTCATCGTTGTACTGCAGTACATCATTAATTGCAAATGGTGTAGGACTATGGCATTGTAGTTGTAATTAAAATGAAGAAAAAAATCAGTTTTAAATTTTATTATTTGAGTAGGAGTTGAAAATCAATGTATATTTTTGTTTATTATCATTCTATTATCAATAAAGTTTGAAATCTTGTGTTATTTTTAATGAACTATGCATCCGTGAAACTCTTGTATTTCACTAAACGAATATATTGGTATGATTTAAAGCATTCGTACTGCTGTGAAAAAATATTTAGTTCCGGAAATACTGTGCATTACATCACCCTTACAAGAAGTTGAAGCTGCTCACGTCCAGATTAAAGCAAATCCTTTAAAATTATTGAAGTATCCACCAAATATGTAAGCACTGCACTAAAGTAATTAATTTGAATGTCCCGATCCACGACCCCAATGTCACCAACTGGTATTGCAATCGGTTGTAGGGAATATAATACCAGCTTCAAATACTTTGGTTTAGCTAAAATTCCCAAAGGCAATTGACATTTCCATCTTTTAATTATTATGCATGTTGATTTATAAGTAATATTTCCAACGTAAAGTATGAATACCGCTCCAAAAAAGAAGGAAAATGCAATAATTGGTTGGCAAATATAAAATTGTGTAGGTAAAAGCTCTTTTCCGTAAATAGACAAGTTGGTTGTTAACAAAATTATAAAGAAGCATGCCGTCAAAAATATGCTGTTAAACCATTTGGTCATATGGAAAACCAAATTTTTTGCTACAAACACAACTTTGAACAAGTTAGTATTCGAATACGTCAAATCCACTTGTTCGAGATATTTTAAAGTTGCAATTAAACCACCGAAAATTGTTTGACTTAAATAACTATATGTTAAAATCCCAACTGACACACATTGTAAAATATACGTCGTGCTAAAATATCGAATAGTTCTTATATACCAGCTATTTAGCCAAAAGATATTTAAATCTAAATATTTAGAACTGGCGAACAACACAATAAAAATAAAATCAATGTCACTAAATACAATTGCAAAGGAAATTACAAAAACGGCTGACTCAACAGAGATATATGTATAGCCAGCAGCAATTCCGAAGAAATCCGCATTTGGCTTTGATGTAACGGCCTTTTTTATTTCTACTCCCAATTCAATAAGTAAATTAGAGTTGGACTTTGGAAACGGGTATATTTGTAGCTGTTTGATACATTTAGTTGCCCAGTTTACCACGGCAACCATTTCCCGTCCATAAAATATTAGAAGACCTTCCTCTAAGAAGTTGATTAGTAAAGTGCAGGCAATTAGTGAGGAAACGAGTAGCAGTTTGGTTTTTGGAAACATGGCTGTTTGATATATTTCAGAGTAAAATGTGGTTCCCAAAGTTGAAACTAAATGGAATCCAAGAATACTTATTGTTAGAAAATGAAGTGTATATGGCTTCGAACGCTTTGTAGAATATTTCCATTGATTGGACAAAGTGTTCCATGTTACACAGGTAGGATAGCAGATTTTACTGCAAACATCAATAGCATAGCTAGTTTGCACAAGAAGGGTAGTAGCCATGGTTATTGCGAATGTTTTTTCACAAAGCGTACAACAGATATTTGGATTCGGAACTTGTATAAATTGTTGGGAAAACAACAGCCAAATGAGCATTGATGCTAAAGAAACTGCTGATTCCAAAACTTGACAGGAAATGTAATGTATTTCTATTAGTTGTCATTGAAGAGTAAAGTAAATTTTTGTTTTTACCGTTGAAAGATTATTTTAAGAAATGAAACTCAAGAAAATACTAAAAAAAATTGAAAATCTTTTATTTATAGATTAAGCTATTATGACTTATTTAAGAGTATATTAGTTTCTTTAAATATTAAAAGTATATTTTTATATTAAACCAAATAAACATTTACTTTTGACATTTTTTTCTCTCTATTTTAGAACTCAATTTTACAGAGACACGAAAACATAATAAATAATTTATCATTTAAAAAAAATTATACAAGAAAGCCAAAAACTATTTATTTTGATTAAAATCTAAATATGGTCGCGTAACCCAGTTAAAGTTATTTTCTACATACCTGTTCGACAAAATCACTGAACCACACAAATTGATTTTGAGTTTAATTATTCAGTGGTTTCCTTGGATTAGAATTTACGTAGACACTTTTGCTAGAATAGTAAGGCTTAAGGCTTTAAGTTGTCAATTTTTACAAGGGATATTTATTGGCATAACTATAAATAACTTCGCAACATGATATTTTTCCACAAATGATACATATAGTACGAAAATTGAAAAATTACTATATTAAAAAACGTCATATTCATAATATAATACTTATTAGAATAATATTAGTAACTTTTTTTGTAAAACCCAAAGATTTCTAGATGTTATAAATATCTTATTATTTTTTTTATCGTTTTCGCGTGTGTAAGGTAAGTCAATCTTTACAAAAATTATTTTTATTTCTGCTACATGAGCTAGGAATGAAGTAAACAATTTCAAATAGAATACTTGATTAAGCATCACTCAAGCTGTGATCGTATCACCATTACCGTGTTACATATTTCAAGATTGTTGTGATACACTGTCATCCTATAGGTTTATGACAACCCATCAAAAACCTACGAAATAAAAGCGAAGAATGAATAAATATTGGGGTTCAATATTACAAATTTTGACAAATAAAACTGTCAAAATCACTTCACGTAGGACACATAGAAAATAGAAAAAAATTGCTAATTATTTTAAACTTAAATTACAAAATATGATTGTCATATTTATTAAGGATGAAATTTACTCAGGATTTATAAAATCAGCCAGAACTTACCTACTTGCCTGTATTATATTTTGTAAAAATATATTATGTTGTGAGCTCAAAGAGATTTGTCAAACATGTACCTTAAATATTTAACAAAAAATTGTGTCGTAATTTCAAACAAGGTACAGATATAAAAATTAAAATGCTAAAAAAACGGTCTGTACTCCTAAAATAATATATATTTCATTTGATGGTCTAATAGAAATGATACAGAAAAAAATTGTCAAATAATACATTCTTCAGTGTAGACAATTCTGTCACGTTAATAATTCTTCACTCTTCACAATAAGATATTTTTACATCAATAATACCAATGTTGACAATACAACAGCAAGTCAATATTTTTTTCCTTTTCTGAACAGTGAAATGGTATAATGTACAAATTTAACTTCAAATTTGATTCTCAAAATTTTACCGTTGTGCCATCAAACAGATCCAACTTCTAAATGTCATTCCTAAATGGCCTGGTTCTCAAATCGCAATATTGATCAGGTCACCGAATTTTAGTGTAACTTATCATGCAGTTACATATGTATTCTACGGCCTGCTTCACGATATCATCGACTTCTAGTGCGATGGCTTATTCGCATTGGATTGCGATTTTTTAACGTGATTAGGTATTACAAAAAAAATTGTTCGCACTAGAACGCGAGTTTTGGCGTTAACTCATAGAAATAAGCGTCGGAGTAAAAATCTAAATACCCCACCGAAAAGAGCACACTTGATTTGTTTAGTGGCCAAAAAGTTAACGGGGGTTGCAATTTAAAAAGTTATTGATTTTAGGGAAAAACCGAGATGAGATACATATCTACACATAAGGCTGCCAGTTAGACTAAAATATTTTACAAAGTGCTTAATCTATCTATATAAAGTTAAAGAATGCAAATAAGTACGGTCGTTCAAAATATTTATCCATGCTTGGGTCCTATCTACGCCAGTTTAAGCGTTCGTTCTTTTCAAATTTGAATCTACACGCGATTGTGGTAAAGAATGTACACTATGATTTATGATAAGTTGAAAATTTTCAACTTTGACCTTGGGATATTAACTAGGGGCTGAAAATCAAGGGTTATTGCCCTTTACCATAGTAACGAACGTGAGCTCACATATCAAATTTTAACGAAATCGGTCAACGCGTTTTTGAGTTATCGTGCTTAAATACAGACGGACGGACATACAAACACGTTAAAGTCTATACTTCCTGAATAAAATTTATTTAAACACGTGATCTTTTCCAAGGGTTTTCCAGTAACATAATTCTCATCTCAGTAATTTCTGAGAAGTTATTTGGCCGAAATTATCGCATTCGAACACAATTTACACGACATATTATTTATATGTATCCAGAATAGAATGAAGATCTAAATTTTAAGTATACGTAATAAGATTTTGCACGTTTTGAAACGTAAGATTAATTTATATTTAATACCATCATTTTTATATAAGCAATCTCATTTGACCTCTACTTCATCGTCTCCTCAGGATTTTAATTAAATAAATAGCTTCTCATTTTTGATTACGATACGAATGTTAATGTTGGTAATGTGGAAAGTACCTGATTGTTAACTGCCGATTCGCGTAGCTAGATAGTTAATGAGTTTACTATCCCGTCAGTCTGTGTGTGTGTCTGTAAACATGATTACTCAAAAACTACCTGACCGATTGACCCCAAACTCGGACCACATGCACCTTAGGTCAAGACCTTCTATGGGATTGATTTTAAGATTCGGGGGTCAAATGCGACCCGAGATTTAGGGCTCACAAGGTCACGTGCATTTTAAATGACAAATTTTTATCGTCGAATACCATACAGGATAACAGCTGATCACAATGGAATGCATTTCTGACTCGCGATATGGGGGTCACAAGTTGACATGCTTTTTAAATGGTGATTCAACGATTAAATGCCAGATTTTTTTGTCGATTCTGACATACATAAATTCATGAACGTACAAAAGCGTACTTAAATGTGTTCTTATGTTCATATAAATCACATCTTTCGCCTCAATCGGAAGTTGCATTTCAGAATTTTACATTCTTCTCGTTTCACTTACTTTAAGAATAATACTATTAAATATATCGGTTGTGCGAAACATGATTCTCTTTCTTGCCAAGCGATAGTCATTTACAATTAAACAACTGAGAAAAAACTCATAAGTCCACATCAGTTTCCATGCCAAAATTTCCGAAAATCTATTAAGTAAATAAAATAGAGCCAGGGTTTTTAATGTATACTATTGCACTTAACTTAAAGCGTTATTTTAGAGTAGTGACAATTGTAGGGAATTTTTTGTAAAAAAACTACTGAACATTTCATTACCAAAATATATTCACTGTAAAAAGTTTTAATGATGCTGCTACTGAACCGTCCATTTGCTTGGATTTCACTAAGCCTCTCCACCCTGCCTCTCTAAATACACAGGAAACCCACGCTGTGTCGTCCCGTAACTTGAAACTCCATTTTAGAAATAATAAAAATACATCTTATGTACTAATCACACCTTACTGGCCAGTTGCTAACATTACGTTTTGCTAACAATACAATTTGCCAACATTCAAGATGCAAACATACAAAAGTACCGTAGATAATAATTCCGAAAAATAATGAAAATTCAAAATATTAAGTACACGTAATAAGATACTGCACGTTTTGAAAGGTAAGATTAATTTATATTTAATGCCATTATTTTTATATAAGCAATCTTATTTGACCTTTACTTCATCGTCTCATCAGGATTTTAATTAAATAAATACGTTGCCATTTTTGATTACGACGACATGATTAAAATTATTTGCATTTTGTGTTTAAGGTAAAGTGGAAAGTACCTTATTATTTCGCTTGTTTTAAAAATAATACTATTAAATATATACGTATACGTGATATACTTTCTTGCCAATGGATAGTTATTGACGACAAAACAACTAAGTGAGAGAAAACTCAGAAGTCCACGTCAGTTTTCACAACTCTTTCAGAGTCGTTTCCTTACCAAAATTTCCGAAAATTTATTAAGTAAATAAAATGGAGCCAGGGTTTTCAATGTATACTGTTGCAAGCATATCTTCAATTTTTATCCTATCGTTTATTCCCTTTTCTACAACCGACTTTTCCGCACAATTGAAACTTGATGCTGGAACTTCCGTAAGCCCTATCACATCTATTAATACTACATCGCATTCCCAACTTGATCAAATATCTATATTTGTATCGAGTAACAAAGACTTGAACACATGGCTATTTTACGAAACTCATAAACTGGAATTTGAGTTTGACGCTGAACTGCTCTCTGAAGGGGACGATTTAAAAGTTACAATTTCGACCAAATACTTGCGCTTCTCTGCCAAGTTTTCATTCCACGAGGACAAATTATTTATCCTTTTTGTAAACCGTTTTGATGATATAGTTACCGCAGTTCACAATTCCGGTTACGGGAAAAGTTGTAATGCAATTTTTATCTCCATCCTATTGGAGCACATGGAAGTGGACACAGACTTTACTCAATCATTTTTCTCAAATCTTATAGCAGCTCAAGTTAGTCCGATTCATGCAAACATATTTTTTTTGAGAAAACTAGTCTCAAATTTATCGCAACTGGAGGTGTTATGTTACACTTGTATAAAAGAAAAGATTAAGGTGGTGCCAAGCAACCTTGTGTATATCAAACATTTAAAACATTTTGCTGTATATTTAAATAAAAATGGACATCGACGACTAGTTCCTGTAAGGAATCCCTCGGGGCTTCTAGATGCTCATGTTTTGGACAAATGTTTACCGGATTTGGACCAATTACATATTAGAAAAGCCTTTTATCGTTCGCTGTATACGTGCCCTGTCCCACTTGCATTGTATTTACCTGTCTTTAAGATGTTTAACTTTTCCATCATTTTCGACACGAAATTACTGTCAACCGTACAGAAGATTGAATCACATTGGTGGTTTAACTTAGCGCTTGGTGAAGACTGGATAGGCAATCTTCATGATACGTATTTATCCAGCAGGGGCTCATATTTACATTTAACTGATATGCGACTTGACGTCTTAACTTGCTTAGAAGCTAGGGATTTAAAAACATTACATTTTTCTGTTCTATATGTTATTGGACCAGCTGTTTGGGCACTACTTGTAACAGTGGTGTTAACATATTCGATTATCTATATGAGTCTTAAACGGGGATTTGTCCTTTTATGGACAATTGTCGGGATTTCAATTAATGAGAGTTCACAAAAACGAAAAGTGATAGGCTGTTTCTATATATGATCCAGTTTAATTAGTCTGGCATGGCAGAGCCACATTTCATCTGATAGCTTAAGTATAAACGAGTTTCCAACCTTATCGCATTTCATAAACAACTCGTTCCGATTGTGGACTAATAAACAAGTGTTTGGTCCTTATAATCGTATTTTACGTAACATGTTTCGTATGGACGTATTATATGGAAAAGGCTCGAATGAATTTCTGCACGACGTTGAAATCGACCCGCCGTTTGGATCCAACCGAAGTTTTGAGTTAGTACAAAAACTGTTAAATCAAAGATTATTGTTATTTACGTATTATGATAGGTGTTACAAGAACCAAGTTTGGAAAAATACTATGTTGGTAAACAAGAAATTTGTTTGTCAGTCGATTTCATACACTGGCGATTCCAATCACAACGTCGAATTCAGAGCCCGAGCATGGGGCTTTGACTACCTATTTACAATTTTGAGATTGTTCAGTGAAAATGGTTTCTTGCATCATGGAAATCAAATTCATGAACAAAGTTACAGGGTTTTTCATAATTTGTCCATTCAGCCCGTTAATGGATTTTCTTATCCTTCGCCAATGAAGTTAAACAGCACTTTGGGAATAGCTTGTGGAATTCTTACATGTTGTGGAAGTGTATTATTTGTAGTTTGGATTATAGCGTGGATTTTTAGAAGCACTAGACAGATATTATTAAAAGTTTGCAGCAATTTCAGGGTGGGCATTGAAACCGTTAAATACTTTTTTGTAAGAATAGACTAGTTGTCGTTACCAGCTTGAATACGAGAAAAAATAACTCTAGTAATACAAAAAATTACGTTAAAAAATAAATTACAATAATGCGCTCACCCATTGAAGCATCATTTAAGAAAATTGTAACATAATTTTGTTTTGTTTGTTTTATATACATTACTATTGATATTTATATATTACTAATGTTACCTTTACATTTCCTTGCCAAATTTTTACCTGCTTATATTATCGAGCAGTTGACTTTATATCCGCAACAGTTGCATGGTAATTTTATTAGCATTAAGGATTTAGCTAATAGTGAATAGACTGGTTTAAATTTTTTTTCATTATGTCGCAATTTAACTACAAAAAACTGCATCGGGCTATATCGAAAAGATATTTGTGATCCGAATTTTATAAAAATTACTTGTAGTAAGATAATCTAGTAGAAAAATATCAAACTGTTTACTATTAAACTTTGTAAAAAATTAATGAAGTAATCAGTATTTAAGTTTTAACAGGTATTTGTTTGGGATAACTGTAATAAAGGAGTAGTTAACTATAACAAGATATAAAAACAAAAAAATCAAATATATAATTTTCCGTGTATTTTTAAGCTTAATAATTGTAAAAACTTGTCATCAATAAAAATGGCTAAACCTACTAACTAAAGCAGATATTATCCTCGCAAATTTAGAAGCATGCATGCTTAAATGCACGCTAGTCTATGTCTTTATCTTTGTAATGTATTGCCACTCTTATTTGATCAATAAATCTAAATCTAAAATCATAAATCTAAATCTAAAGTCTTTAAGTCTATAGCAATAATAAGCTAACAGTAGTTGATACATTGAATTTCATAAACGTTAAGTTCATCCAAATAGTTTGATGAGCCTAAGTAAATTCGTAACGTTCTAAATGACTTGATTTGCTTTCGAGACTGTTTTCTTGATATCAACTTTTTATCCGATTGGATCATAATTATAACCTGCTTAGACTCTGCAAACACCCCAGACTTATATCCACGATCGAAACCTTTCTCAGCTGCTTACACATCAAAAACCAGTACTCCACATTGAACGAGTACCACAAAGGGCATATTTTTACACAGACCCAGTATCGTGAACAAAGATATTATAAATACTACAGAGCTATCCACAACAAAACTCACAACAAACACACGAGCATGGAGTCCATTCAAGTTAGCAACTAATATTTCGAGTCCTCGATACATACCAAACAGCTTTGTTATTTCGCTGACTTTAAATTTACCAATATTTTTGTCAAATAATTTATGGAAGAATAATCTGAGATAGTTAATGATACAATATGGATGTAACATGATCATTTCGTATTCGAGCATAACAGAAGAAAATGCGAACTGATAAAGGGAAGAAGCAAATGTTGCCATGGAAACGTTTTGAATTTCGGCTTACAGCCCAGTGAGAAGGAATGGATTCCCTGGACATTCATTCAAAACTAGGTAGCCGACGTTTCCAGGGTAGCATGGAGTGTTGATCATAGTTACAAAGTTACCAAAGGATACTACTGACATGGTCCATAAGACAACGTAGGAATAAATTTTGTAAATAATAATAATAATAATATCGATTAAAATGCATTGTGGAAATTCTCACTTCGGGTTGGACAGAATATTTGATCTCCAGCTCGGACACTTGGAAGCTCAGCATTGTACAAAAACCAATCGAAAACTATAAACGAGATATTCAACTTTACCAACCTGATTTTACTTTACTACATATCGATACACAAAATAAGCTCAATTCTATTTGACGACAACTCTGTTCTCTCGGACTGTTCTACTCATACTTCATATAAAAATCTTAAAAGTTTATTTTACTGACATCGCAAGTACAGATTATTGGAGATCATCTCCTAAAGAAACAAAATTAGTTGTATACAACGTCACAACGAATCAATACGAAGGGTCAATGAATGACAAAATATCGACGAAAGACTTAAATTTGGCATATTTTAATTTCAGGTTTCCCCTTAACAGTTTTCCACTGCCTTCTGCGTGCTACAGAAACCTTAAAAGTTTAAAACTATACTCATATTTCTTCTATCCCACCAGTTGGAGTTATTGTGTCAAAAAGATAGTTCAAGTAAAGCTTAATTGTACATCAAAATATTGCAGTACAGCCCTTCACCAATTTTATTTTATTACTAGTGATAACTTTCATACGTCTAACCATGCATTGTCTCATGGAAGCGAATTTTATGGAATCAAATATTCATATTTTTATATGCTATTGGAAAATCGAAATTTGTATGCCTTGGAATCACCGTTTTTGTTATTGGGTTGGTTAATTGTTTTGATAAGCTTTTATTTAATTGGCTTAACATTTTGGATTTCACAGTTTCGTCATAGCAACTACTTTGGTTTCTTAGCAATATTACTTGAGCAGGACAATAACTTATCGAGGGATATAACGTCCATCAATATATATGTAATCATAACATGGCTGTTTGCGTCCTATGTTTTACTCAACGAATACACTTCTAACCTGTTCACTTACATGACTTTAGAGCCGAGACCAGTCAATTTGCCAGATGCTTATGAAGAGGTGTTGCGGGCTCCAGCAGTTGTTATTTTACTCAATGACCTCACTAAATATTCGATTCTGAATTATATACAGTTATTCAAAAACGAAAATACAGTGAACAAAACCAAAACATATAATTTGTCAAATTTAACATTTAACAAAATGTGGAACATAAAATCAGAAGCTGGTCCTTCTAGCAATGTAAGTCAGAGGAAACATGGAAATTTTGACATTTGCCAATCTAAGTATTGCCTGTTGATTGACAAATCATGCGTAAAACTTGATCATTTTGCGCATATTTTCGAAACTGGCCCGGAGGACGAATACCACGTAGCTGCTTCAATGGCAGGCCAGGTCTTACTCAAAGCGAGATTTGGTCGTCTTCAAATTATAAAACCAAATGATAGCAACTTCTTGCAATCTGTTAAGCTCATACTTAAAAACACAGACAACAGGTAAGCTATATACAAAATATATTTAAACGCAATTTTTTTAAATTCGAAATCCATTTGCACCAAGATATTCGTTTTGTTTGTTAACCTCAATTATACTAGCTTGGAAAGCTACAGCAAAAAAGCCTAGCATTACAAATTTATGCTAGATTTTGGTCAAACATAACTTTACTTATTTAATGTTATTGTAGTTTCTGCTATTAACATGCTAAAATGAAAACAGGTTTTTTATAACGGGGTTATTTTTGTTTTTTACTGGCTGAGGTGACGCACGAATATGTGAGATTTTCCAGAACAAAGAGGACATTTTCACCAACAGCCAATTTTTCGATTAGTGGGGGTCATATTCAGCATGTCAGTTTGTTTGCAGCTCAAGCCGTTTCTAGCGCTTTAACACACTTCTTCCATAAACTATTTTACCTCTTGTTGGGTATCCTCCATTGTAAGTTTGTTAGTGAAGCAATGAAAAGTAAAAAAACAATTTTACGTCTATGTCTATATAATAATAAGTCAGCAGCAGAGCAGAGCTGTATTTTTTCTTGCTCTGACAATTTAATTTTTTTTAAACAATTTTTTACTGCTAAATTTCTATAAAACTGAAGTTCCCATAATTAAAAAATTCACTCTATATATACTGGTGAATAGAAATCATGGATAAATATCCATATCAGTCAGTTTTGCAGTGTTTTTCAAAGTTTTAAAACTAGGAGATCTGGTTTATGGATAGCAACAACATCATTTTCCCTGATCAGAGGCCACCGCTCGAGTTTGGGGACAGATGAGACGTGGAATCCCCTAGTTGCAGATGCAGACATAACACCAAACATAATGCAGCTTCTGGGCATGGCTGGATAAACACTATTATGCCCTATTTGACGTAAGCTAACTAAAATATAATTACCAATGTGAAGGATGATATGATTGACACTAACGAGGACTCACGTTAAACTCAACTCTAACTGATTTATCATCTATTAAAATGGAGGATTCTTTTGAGATGCCGGTATTAATTGATTACGTTAATGTGTCATTCCAGACACATAAAAACCCACCAGTACTCTCTCCTCAAGGTCAACAAAACTGGATCAAGACAGCTTGTGACAACCTTGAAATCCATGATGATTCTTGTGCTTATGAAGATAAGTATTACACAAAACCCACAGACATTTCATCGTTGGATCTTGAAGACCCTGTAAATACGAAGGGGTTGCTGATGAGCCATCAAAACGTAAATAGTTTAAGGAACAAAATAGATGAAATTAAATGGTTCATTATGTGGTATAAACCGTGTGTATTTGCTATTACCGAAACTAAGTTAGATAATCATCGTGACCCTGATGGTATTTATGTAGTAGACGATTACACTATGGTCAGGAAAGATAGAATAGGTAAAGAGGGAGGAGGCACTATTGTATATGTAAGTAAAGAGGTCGATTTTGAAGAGGTTGATATTTCAATAGGTATGCCTGATCTCTGTGAAGTAACTGTAATTAAGATTAAGAAGAAAGATATTAAGCCAATATTATTTGTATCAATTTACAATCACCCAAAACACGAAACTGCAAGTATTTCAACAGTTTTTTATAGACTTATGTAGTACTTTAAATGCAAAAAAAGATGAACTAGTAATAGTAGGAGATTTGAACATTGATTTATTGAAAAATATTTATGATGAGATTGACAATGGCAATTTAGACTTCTTTTTTGTTTGCCGAGAGTTTGATTTAAAACAGTTAATGCAAGGACCAACTCATAATAAGGGTTCATTGTTAGATCATGTGTATGTAAACAATAAGAGTTTTTATAATGTATTTGGACATTTTGAATTTGGTGGATCAGATCATGATCTGTGTTACGTAGTGAGAATGCAACCAAAGTTTAAATATGACCAAAAAACTATCAAGGTTCGAAATTGGAAAAAGGTTGATTGGAAAAAAATGAAAGAGGAACTTTCCTTGTTTAAAGATAGAAGTTCAAATAATGACAATTTTGGAGAAAATATGTACTTGAAAAGGGCAGTGGATATTGAATTTGCAACGCTAAATAATTATGCTACTCAGCTTTTAGATAAATTTGCACCTGAAAAGAAAATGTTGGTTAAAGGCAAATATAGCCCTTGGTTGACGGAAGAGTTACGCAAGCTTATGAAACTCAGAAATAAGTATCATAAATTAGCAGAAGTGAATAATAGTGAAAAGGATTGGAAGCAATATCGTATCACAAGAAACAATGTAAACAATATGATCACTAGAAACAAAAAGCAATTTTTTCGTGATGAGTTTTCCAAAAAATGTAATAGTGATGATTTGTGGAGTAATATTGATATTTTAACGAAGTTTCGTTGTAAAAAAACTCAACCAATTACATATCTTGAGGTTGGGAAGAAAAGAATATATGACAAATTAGAAATTAGTGATGAATTAGCTAGTGCTTTTGTGGTGAAAGATGACAATAGTACTAGTCCTACAGATATTGAAACTGAAGTTAGACATCATCGAGAAACATATGACTTTTCAAATAGTTCAGCATATGATATTGAGCCGATCAATATTAAGTATAATGATGTCTTTGAGGCAGTGCATTCTCTGAACGTTCGTAAATCTCAGAATAATAATAATTTAGCCCCGTTAAAAATGATAAAGGGTTGTGGGCATGTATTTGTACTTTTGTTAGTTTGGTTTTTTGAACTTATAATCGAGAGAAAATCGATACCAACTCAACTTAAAAAGGCAAATATTATTCCGTTATTTAAAGGCAAAGGGTCAAGAAAAGCTGCGGTAAATTATAGACCTATTTCATTGTTAAATGATTACTGTAAAATCTTTGAAAAGTTTTTAGCAGATAGAATTCAAACTCGAGTGGAGTCGCAACTTTGTGAAAAACAGTTCGCATATAGAAAAAATAAGTCATGTCACTCGGCTTTAGAAATTCTCACAAATGACATTTATACTGCTATAGATAAACCTAAAATGAAAGTAGGCGCAATATTCATAGATTTTTCTAAAGCTTTTGATTCAATAGATCATAATACTTTAATAAGAAAACTTATGTATGAATATAACTTGGAGCCATGGTATATTGAAATTATGTTAGCGAATATACGAAACAGAGTGTTTAGCATTAACGGAAATTCAAAATTCTATTCACTATCTAGGGGTATCTGCCAAGGAAGCGCGGCAGGTCCTCTAATTTTTAGTTTATACATTAATAGTATAAGCAAAATAATTAACTGTAATTATTTAATTTATGCCGATGATATAATTATTTATGCTGAAGGTACCACACTGAGTGAAATAAACGATAAACTTTCATCACAAATTGAAAGCATACAAAATTGGAGTGAAGAAAATAAAATGAGTATTAATTATAGTAAAACCAAATGTATGTATTTCCATAAAAGTAAAGATATAACAATCAAGAAAGAAAATGTAACAGGTATTCAATGTGGGGAGT
>JAQFZH010000797.1:0-27301 GCA_034695485.1 Entomobrya nivalis
CCTGTAAACAACAGAAGAACGACAATCTTTCGAACTACGTCGTCAGTTAACTTAAGGAACACTCTGAGCATCGTGTAGAGATCAATCGCATTTTGATCTGACCGATGTGCAGTAGCTTGAGAAATAGAATTGAAACATTTCGAGATTGTGTGCACCCAAGCTATCGAAACAAATAATATGATAACACAAAATCGTGAAAACTCGAAAACGCATATAAATGCCAAAAAGACACGTATCCAAAACACTGTTACAATCGTAAAGAAATTACGTTGATAAGGTAATGGTAAAAATAGCTCAAAACCGAAATAAAATGGGTCCAACTCAGACAGTGTTAAGGCTAACGGTATAAATAATCCTGCTACTGAAATCGTTAATTGTGATCCAAAAAGAAATAATCCAATCCAGTCCCTTGAGTCTGATCTTCTCAGTTTAAAGTCTGAAATAGAAATAGTGTAATTTTTTTTAAATAATAATGAGAAATTGTTACAGAAATTGCTTACATTTTCTTTCAATGTGGAAGACTTGATTGACCAATGTGAAAAATTGTTGTGATTGGTAACATATTGCATAGGTTGCAGATTGAAGGGCGGAGCAAGAACCAAAAAATATGCAGAATATAACTGCTATAACGTTCGCCTTGAAATTTCTATCAAGTAGCTTTACAATTGGCACAACGACGCAAGATCCTAATCCAAGGAAAAAACTTATTCCAATTAGGGACACCAAGAATGGAATGTATATGTATTGGCATATATGATCCACTCGAATCGCAATTTTTCCATTTTTAATGAAAACTTGAAAAGGATATGGGTAGAGTATTTGAAATATGAGTTTATTTATTCGAAATGCTTTTTCAACAAGAGGGGTTGCAATGGTGTTTTCAACCGATCGGTATGGTTTCTTTGGAATCATGATCAAAGTTCAAAATAAAATACAATTAAAATATACTGCGAAGAGAATGTTTTCGTTTTATGTCTGATTTAATCGTGTTACATGGAATTCTTATTAATTATATTAAGCGGTATTGTTTTAAAGCTATTTTGAACTTTTGCTTGGATTTTTTTACTAACTTCTTCTCAGGTAAGCTTCAAAAGGAGTGGTCGGATCTATAGTTATAGGTTTGCAAACCTGCATTTTCTTATAAGGTTTCGTTTTGGGAAAATGGTTTTCAGGGTTCTAAATCGGACGTTTGTGCACCCTTTTTATGATCAAAAATCATTTTTTCAAAATAATTATGCTGCACGATTTGAACCGCTATTATTTATTTATTTCCCTCCAAATTATTTATGTCTGATCCTCCTGTTGTAGCCCAAAGGGTAAAGTTTATTAGTGGCTATGCGAGTGGAATGGAAGCACGATTTTTTTAAAGATCTTGAGCATAGTCATATTTGGAGTAAAATATTTTGAATATGTCAATTTCGTGATCTACAAAATCCTGAAAATTATTCATATTAAATGAATCAAAGCTAACTTCGATTACAAAATATAATTAGGAGGTAAAAGTTACGATTTAGGGTGAAGATTGTGCGGCATAATTATTTTGAAGGAGGATTTTTGATGCTATTGTGGATGGTCAAAATGCCAAAAAAGGGTGCAAAAGAATCGTATGCCTTTCATTTTACTTGAACTAGTATATATTTATAGCTGGTATTACCAGATAGCTACAAATACATGTGGGTAAAATAAAATAAAAACCATTAATAATTCAGTGAGATTTCTTCGACATTTTTCGGCATTTTTTGGGATTTTAAAATAAATTGATTTTTAAGGCGTGCTTCCCAACAAAAATATCGTCAGAGTTGACATAAGTTAGAAGTTTATTATTTTAACTTTAAGACAAATCAATCAATACTCGAACATTATTTTTATAACTTTGAATTTACAGTCTAAAAATATATTCACCCTATTAAACAGGATTGTATAATGATTATGTTCCATCGACATTACAACGATAATCGACATGTTTTGATAAACATTTGTTTTGTTTATCATACATTTGTTTCAAAAAAATCTATTTGTTTATGTTTATTTAAAATTTGTTTATTTCGTTTTGTTTATGAAACCCTTTTAATTTCACTAAATCACAAAAATAAACATGTTAAATACGTTTTTCGAAAAATAAATGAAATGAGAATTTCAAAGTAAATCATTACAGATAAATTAATTTTCTTTATCTATCAACTCAAGTTTACAATCGTCGCTAATACATACAGTTTAAATCTTATGAATACGTACGATTAAAAACGATTTATAGCACAAATACATCATCCCTATAGGCATCCGTGTTGTCTACTACTTAATTGCCGATGCAATTTTATGAAATTACAAAGTGGGAAGTTAAATTACACTTGAAGGATCACTTTTCAATTTATGACGTCAAATATGTGCAGGTTTTTCTTGGTTTTGTGGCTGTTTTTGGGCACAATTCTCTCATTTTTCCTGTATAAACGATGTGAAATAAACGTGTTTAAATGTGTTTTTCGTTTTGTTTATTTGCAAAAACAAATGATATTTCAAAAAAGTGTTTTGTTTATCGTGGATTTGTTTATTGCAAAAAGCATAAACATGTTTATAAACAAATGTTTATACATGTTTAAACAAATTTCTGTTAAACAAATGAATTACTCTCAACAAACCTAATTACAGGAAAAATCCTCCGGTCATCTGATTGTTTTATTTTATATTAACCCCGCCTTGTAATTCTAATTCTTGTATGCATAAAAAGAATTGTCAACAAAAAGAGCTTTTAAACAAGATTTTTCTTTAATTTTAAATATAGAAAAAACAATTGCCAATATATAATTAAATTTAGGCCAACACCACATAGATTTACATATATATTAAAAAACGTATATAGGCAAGAGTTCTCGCAAAGAATTTAAATCGAACTATTACGGTTACGAATTAAAGAGAAAAATTTCACTTGTTAAATTTATCCAAATAATTCAAAAAAAATAACTATAATTCATATCACTATAATAAATAAAATGTTAGGCCAAACATTTAATTCAAACCAAAGGACTTAGCAATACCTTAGCTGATACCTTATTTAGCTATAGCTTTTCATTTGTAGAATTTTGTCAACGGACATATATTAAATATTATTAAAACTCGTGCAAGATTTTTGGAATTAAAAAAAGGAATTTCCGCATTTTTAATGTTCAAATGCTCGTTTACCATGAAAATGTTTGACATTAGTGCTGAGCCATTTTTCAAAGTTAAATATTATAATACTGTCAATACCCAGTGTTTGAGTAGATTTGACTCAAACAGGCTTTGTTCAATTTGTCATTTTTAAAATGTAGAATTTTTCCACTAATTTAAATGCCCTTATTCTTATCTGCTAAATTACGTTCCAAAGTAGTCATTGTTTGACGTCACAGTCAAGCATATTTACATGTAAAACTTGCCTTCACTCAAAATTCACAATTTCAAAGTAATATTTACCTTGGTTAGGTAGCACATCCCCTTCTGTATTTTGGTATGAATACTTCTTATGTTATTATACGTTGATATGCAAAAAATCTCGAAAATGTAGCCTGGTGCAGTTTAGATATTTAAGTTTTTGTATAGAGAATCCAGTTTTTAAAGTAGTAGTTTTTTCCCATCTGAAGGTACGCAGCGTGCCTGCCAGAGAATCTTCCCATTTCCTGCCATGTAGATTTTCGGCAGGTCACAGATACAAATTCTATACAGGTTGTGCCTGCCACTTGTTTCACATGGACAGGCATACCTTTTCCATGTTAACTGTTCAAACGTCCAGTCAGGCGTGCTTCAAGCATTACAAGCTTGCTCACTGTTCCCTCATTTTTCTCATTCTCCATCAGAGTCTCATGGGCATAGTGCCCTCTCCTTTTTTGTTGTATATTTTTTCAAGAACCTTTTTATGACGATTGACATCGTCTTAAGATTCAGGTACTTCTAAGTGTACTTCTAAGTGTACGTATTTCTAATTGTAAGAATTGACCTAAAAATCATTGTAAACTCCACGTGTGTATTGTTCTAAATGTACGTAAGATATTGTTACATGTAACTATTTATATTCATTCATTATTTCAAGAATTCCAAAAGTATAAATAATCTCGATGTTTTAACCATTTTATCGTTCATTCTATTTTAGGCCGTTACGCTGTCCATTAATACAGATAACGTGTCGCTCTATTCTGCGTAGTAATACTGTCCATTAATACAGATTCTACATTTCAATTACCTGTTCAAATTTACTTAACTATTTCAATTTAATAATAATTGACTCTACCATTTCGTAGTATATTTTTTAAAGAAACAATTAACTTGCTCTTAACATTTTATTTATCAAACCACTTTCATTATTTCACAAATTCACAAGTTTTAGGAGCTATTTTCATTATTTTTTAGTCTGACTTGCCATCATCCTAATTCATTCAATTCACCTCCAATCAACGCCAAACCTCTTACACAACGACACGAGCATAATTAAAATCATAAGTTCTCATTCAATCGCAGAGAGTTAGTCGCCTCAACACCCAGCTTCTTTATTAGTTCCTTTGGATTTAGTAAGTTACATTTGTTCTTTGTTTTTTGTGGCTTTGCAAACAATTTTCAACAAATTTTAAGCATAACTGAAATATTAGTCTTGGTTTGACATATCATAACGATTTTATTAATCGATGTACTATTTTTTCACATATTGATCTGGGGACCCAACTACTTTGCCGCTTATTCCTTTTTCAAAGATTTGTCTGTTTCACTTATTTTACTTTACCTTCAATGTAGCAAATTATTTACGATTTTTAAAACATAATCTAATATAGAGAAACCCTAGTCAACAATTATTGGGTTTAGTTGAATGTAATTAGTATGATTATTAGCGTGCGCGGGTATTTCTCGGTTAAATTGGTATTTTGTCATCTGGTTTGATGTATTTGAGCCCCTGAGAACAACCAACGGTTTTACTGTTTTCCAATGGAATGGCGTTGTCCCCAAATTAAGTTTCCTTTCTGTAGAATACAAATGATTACACCAGATATTCTTAGGATTTGTATAATATCCATGTTTTGAAAGCAACTTTTTGTTTTGGGTTTTTGTATTTGCCATTTTTTGTGCGGCTTTTGTGATTGAACAGTGTGCAGCTGAACCGAAGCCAGGTAAGTTTCTAATTTTACAAAATATGTAAACCTCACAGTTAGTCTTATGAATAATGCAATAGTATTACCAATAAGTACAACTGTATTGATTTTTTTTACAACAGTCTACCTTTATAATGGAGACGACAGTTGTTAAGCAACGTCATCGGCGCCATACTATTGTCCCGGAATACGAGGGATCAAGCCTGCCTAGGTGAGTCTCTATGTTTCTTAACACTCTTAAAATATAGTAATAAAATATTGTTTTGCTCTTGCTAAATGAAATGTTCCCGTAATAAATATTTTAATTACATTTTATAATTGCAGTACTTGGGAAACTCTATCGATGGAGAAATGATATTTCCGGAAGTTACTGCTGTTAGTAACATCGAATGTGTCAGTTGAGCTGGGTTTGCTTTGAATAACTAACGGACAAAAAACCTGCCGTAATGATAATTAAAAAATGTTTACTTTAAATAAGGGTTATTACTTCGACATTAATACTTTGTGAAATCTAAATATAAAGATGAGGACAATAAAAACTTTACAAGATAATCTATTTTGTTCTTCTCTATGTGAAGTTTAACACCCGTGTGAGCAAATGCATAAGCACCGATATGTCAAAATTCGGCATTAAAAATATGAAAATAATCACATCTTGGGTAATTATAAATTAGAGAATAACTAATAAATTATTTTCTTCATGCCAATTTTATTTGGTGGGCAAGACGTTATTTATTTGCTGAATTAAATATATTATTCGATAACATTATTATATGGACACAAGTACACATTTATTCTAGAACAAGCCACAACATCAAGTTTAACTATTTTTAATATATATTTAGTATCATGATTATAATTACCGTATGGACATAATAGAAATATATGCATATGTGCATAATTTTGAACCCATTACCAAGAAACTACTGCGACAATCCTTACCAAGCGACTTTGTAACCAATAAATTTTCAGAATCACAGCCACTTTTAAGTAATATGCAAACGAGTTGAAATAATGTGATAAACCGCTGATATGAAGTATGATGTTTTTAAAGGCATCACAATCATGTCATATAAATACAACCAATGCTATTGAAAAGCCAAAAGCAGGTATCAAAGACAGAATATAAACACCGGATTTAGAACCACCGAGATTTGCTCCCATATTCGTACCATTATATTCCCCAGAATAAACCCTTTTCGTTTTTAAAACCAAAAACCATTCGAGGTACTTTTGCCAATACTCGATTATTCCGCTATTGAAGGAGAAGTGAATCCGTCGTAAAATATTTTGAGGAAAGTAGCCTGTATACTTGTAGCCAATAATATTCGCATCCACTATATCCTTACCATAGAATGCAGACATATCAGCATTTTTTAAAATAGTGAACATTTGAAGAGCCATATTTGAATCTAAAAGTATGGCCGACTTTTTACAGTTATCCATGTGCATGCTCAATATTTCTTCGATAAATTCCAGGCTTCCAGGACTTCCATCATCAAATTGCCAATCAGGTAGCATTTGAGAGTGGGAGAGATAATACCAGCTTTTTTTAGACAGTTTGTGTTTCAATGAGACCATTCTGTTATATTCGCCATAGGAGAGTCTCATTTGGATTCTCGACCATAATTCTGACACAATCGGATATGCTTCATGTCCACTTTCTTTGACATAAGCAGTTGTCAAGTTTGCATTCTGTTTTAGATGCTGAAGTTCAGTTTCAGATACATATGATCTTCGTGACCGGATATCAAAGTTATTTTCTACCAAACCATCAAATGTATCGAATGGGACCAAGTTCGGCTCGAGAGTAAGATTTGTAATATTGTCGCCTTTGTACAAGTTGCTCAAAACCATAAATACCATGGGCAAGAAGTAAAGCAAAAGTTTACTCTTTTTCGGCTGTTGGAATATATCGCAAGATTGGTCCATAAGAGATGCAGTGAAAGAAAAGAATACATTCCAGAATGTTTTACTGCAATCACATTTGTTTGTCAATGACGCGTAGGCCAAAATACGCGCAACTAGTAATGTGAAGAATGTAATTAAGAGCCATGTTGTAGTATCAAATGCAAATACTAATTGATTAAGTTGGGTGATCCAATGGGGAGCTTCCTTGTGGCAACTTACAAATCGGACTTGGTTTCTTTGAAACACTAATCCAATTTCTGCAAAGGATCCCAGGTTTTCATGTCTGCGTCTTTCTATTAATGGACAAAATTTGCCTGGATAATTTACTGTGTTAGCACACCCAGTCACTGTTATCTTTTTCCACTCATAGCGACCAATTTCAAAATATGTAGTGTGATCCAGTGTGATGTTTTCCGGGAAAAGTAGCTCAGTTGCATGAATATCGATGACATGTGGGAGGAAATCAATTTTCGTTTTAATGTCTAAAAGACGGCAAGATTTTTTAAAATGTCTCTGATTGCTTTTGCTCCTTTTTCCGGACGAATTCCATAATCTATTAAAATTGGCCAATGCAGAACGATTTGGATTAAATGGGGAATAGATTTTTGATCCAGCATTTTATTATGAGACAACCACGTATTTGCATCGTAGATGTTGAAAACAACCTCCACCATTTGTAAGGGATCACATGGATTGCAGTAGGGACAGAGCATGCTCAAATGTTCCCCATTAGGCAGGGTTTGCCAGATCTGAATGATTTCTACAAATCGAACTCCATACTCACTACTGCCCACCATAGTAGAAATCCACTTGTTTTTGTGATAGTCGTCTTCGCACGTTTCTCCATGACTTGATTTGCAAATCAGCAGCGACAGTTTTGGGGTTGTATTTAGTAAATCCTTTTTCCATTTCCTGCGATCGTATTCCATCAAAAAGGGTTCCTTGAGAATCCCATGTTCACTCCAATAGTAGTACCATGTGTACAAATTAGGAGACTTGTCTTCGTTTGGTGGATGCAAGTATATTGTGGCTACGCATTGTTTATTTTTTCCTGATTTGAAATAACTGGTTTCAAAATACAGGTCAACATAATTATTAATTTTCTGAAATTTAGTGCTTAAATTGCTCCGGCCTTGTAATTGATGTTCTACAGCAAAAATGTCTTTTTCGTAAGCCAATGAATAGTACCTTAATAATATAACTGGTTGTGTAACGACGGATAGATTGATATTATAACCATTAAAATTTATTACGTATACTAAGCAATAGTTAAAAGTGCTCAAATATTTCAGTTGCTTTTCATCTATGCGCTCAGAAGAAATTTTGGAATCTATTTTTGCACAACCGCAAATATTACAAATAAGCAATACCAAATATATTTTTAATTCTAATTCGAATATCTGAAAAACGAACATATTTAAGGTATTCTTTAGTGAATTAATAGCCTAAATAAGCAGTCCTACAGCCTCATACTTGTAGTAGGATCCTTATATCCTATCGTATCCTAGTAATAACTAACGTTCCTAAATTATTTTTTAGGAAATACAATGAATTTGTATTTAACTTCTACTTTTAAGCTAGACTTAAGAAAACTACTTTCCGACATTTTCAGATTTGTCGCCACTTTCTGGTACATGACAACGTTCCAAGATAATATATGTTCATGAGCCAGCAAACTAACTATACGTGGAATAAAATAATGCGCATAACAAACTTATGTATACGTTGTTTGTTTTAAATTGTATGTAATGTTGTAGTCATGCAATCGTTGTAAAAACATGATTACCATCTAAAAAACATAACTAATAGCTTTTTGTCATTAGAATAGCTTTCATTTCATTTCTGTCTAAATCACTTTCTAAGCTCAATTAAAAAAATGATTACCCAACTGTTTGATTATCTTCTTGTAATTAATACTAGTAGAGGCATTCTAAAAACAATCTAGTACGACTACCATTATATTTCCCATTTTTTCCTGAAAAGACTTTTTGGAAATGTTTAAAATCAAAATGATAACACTTGTTCATGTTGTGTTATGTGTAATGAAATGACTGATTATTTGAGAAATTTGGATAAGTTTCTGAGGAAATATGAAGATGATGAATTAAATGAATTCATGAAAACGGAGACTGCTTTCGTCAGTCAAGTAATGTTTATTAAGGGGAATAGTGGTGTTTCGTGGACAAAGACAGAATGAGTGTAGCACAAACAATATACACATAATATAGGCAAAATGAGTATAAAAGGATGATATGTGTGTGTGTGTAGTACATAATAGTGTTAGTTGGTGTGCGTGTGTGGTGGTGGTGGATATGGTAGGTAACAACGATAAAAGGAGAGGAAATCAGGTACGAACGAGCTAAGAGAGAGAGAAGTGAGTTAGTTATTATGTGTGTAAAATGGTACATCTTGAATCTCTGGTTTCTGGTGCTGTTATGCATAAGATGGTATGGGGCTGTTCATATTAGAAGTCCTGAATTATACAACATATGGTAGCTTTAAAACGGAATACAGACAAACTATGAAAATGTGTTAAGCCCCCAAGAGCAACTTAAATACTATATTGCCTCATAAAATACGTAAACAATCAGGAACGACTTGCAAATCAGGACGTGTTCTTGTGAACGTCAGTATTTAGTGAGGATTAAATTTATTTTCAATTCAGAGAAAAAAAAAATTATCGTAAGTTTAAGCACATCATACAATACATTTACATGTATCTATTTACATGCCTAATCTGGAATGCATGCAATGCCTGAATTTACGGAAATTTTTACACGTTTAGATTTGTGCAAACGTGATACATTAAGGTGAACTACTATCAGCAATCGATAATACAAGCTATATGCATAAAAAAGTATTGTAAACTCGCCTTGTGTTATGATTTAGTTTTGAAAAACTTAATTGTTTGTCTCAGAACCGAGTTTATATGAAGCTTGGGAATTCACATAAATAAAACAGTTTAAATGTTCCGTAATGGAAACATATTATGATCAATATAGGACACGGTACAATTAGGCAAAAGCATTCAAAAAGTAAAAATTTCGAATTAATTATCATTAGAAAAAAGTCAACTATTAGTAACTAAATAACTCAAATTTAAATAAACAGGCACTTATCAATAGTATTTTGTTGTCTGTATCGTTAAATATATTTTTAATTTGAGTAAAAGTGTATATTTGTAACAGCGATGTATTTGGACATGATTTTTAGGCATTGGTAATATTGTGACAAATATTTACATTATATGTTTCAGACCAGATTAAAGAAAATCCTTAACAATTAAAAATGTTTTTACAATATATGATAATACTGCACTAAAATATTCGATTTCCATGTCTCTATCAATTATCTCAATGCTTCTCACAGGTATTGCAACTGGCTGCAGTGAACATAATACCAGCTTCATGTACTTGGGCTTAGCTAATATTCCCAAAGGCAGTTGACACTTCCATCTTTTAAATATTTTGCATGATGATTTATGAGTAAAATTTCCAACCCAAAATATAAATACTGATCCCCAAAACATTGTAAAGGCAATAAATGGTTGACAAATGTAAAACTGTCCAGGTATAAGCTTTTCTCCATAAATGGACAGGTTGGACGCTACTAACAATATGATAAAGCATATAGTCAGGCATATAATGTTAAACCAATTGAACAATTTTTTTGCTACGAATACAGTTTTGAACCAGTTGGTATTCAGATAAGTCAAATCCATATGTTCGAGATAGGACAAAGTGCTAATCAAACCTTGAAACATTGCTGAGCCTACAACACTATGTGTTGACATAGCAACTGAAACACAAAGCAAAACATACAACGTGAAAATGTATCGAGCACCCATTATATACCAACTATTTAGCCAAGAAATATTCAGCTCGAAATATTTCGAAATAGAAAGGAAACAAATGAAAATTAAATCTGTGTCAGTTGTCACAATAACCAAGGAAAATACGAACATGGATTGAACAAGAGAGATGAATGTATAGCCAGCAACAATCCCAAAAATTATCCACACTTGGCTTCTTTGCCATAATTGCCTTTTTTATTTCAACTCCCAACTCAATTGATACGTTAGAGCTGGGCTTTGGAATTGGAAATATTTTTAGCCGTTTTATACTTCTGGTAGCCCAATTTGCAACTGCCACCATTTCCCGTCCGTAAAGTATTAAAATTCCATCCTCAAAAAAACTAAATGATGAAAGGCAAGCGATTATAGATGAGACGATTAACAGTTTAGTTCTGAGAAGCAGATCTAAATTATAAATACTACAGTAAATAGCTATTCCCAATATTGACAACAAATGGAATCCAATAGTAATTACTGTTACGTGATGAAGTAGTAATGGTTTTGTAAGCTTTATAGAATATTTCCATTGTTTTTCAGTAGTGTCCCATGTTACACATGTGGGAAAGCAAATTCTACACAAGGCTGTGATGGTGTTGCTAGTGAGAACAAGAAGAGTAGTGGCCATTTCTGTTTTGATATTTTGTTGCCAAAAAATAAAATTGGAAATCAGTGTTTTGAACTTTTCATCGATATTTACATCGAGTCACGGGTTTTTGTACGAACATTTGTATTGACGAATCTCTTAAAATAACGTTCGTATCACTAGTCCAGATATTATGTCTGAACAATTGGCTGTGCTTTAAGATAAAACATAGACATATACAAACATTGTGGGCCTGGTTTAAATTTAAAATCGATCACAGTTTAATCCGTAGTATGCGTAGTATTATCGTACAAAGTGTTGCTTAACTTTGTATAGATTTTTTTTAAACTTTTTGACACGGACTTTAGAAGCAATTTTAATTTTGATTGGAGGATTCAACATACGTAAGAGTACCTAGATTCACCTCAGGGTAAAGCATAAAGTTATCACGTCAATTTTCCTTTTGAACGTCCTTCCTTTTCCTTCCGTCACGTCACGTCCTTTTGAACAGAAAGAAACTTAGGCGTGTCAAATACTGCATATTAGAATCGAATACTAAATACGATTTACTCTGAATGTCTTAAAATAAGACTTCTGGAAGCAAGCAAGGCTTTAAGAGATCGATTTTGTTGTGAATAATTTAAGAACGAATAATTAAAAATTTAAAAGTTTTTCTTGTCAAGACAAATTTAAATCAATCTTTACCGTGACTTACATATGAGTATTATGTATCCTTCAAGCTGCAATATTCTTTTTACAAAATGTTTTGTTTTAAATTTAAATATACATTTGCAGAGACATATTATTTGGTCAGCTTGTCAGCGACCTAATTTTTACGTTTTAATTTATTTTGAACCTAAAAAGGAAACTCAAAATTATGTCGCTCACAGATCACCAATTGAGTAGTCAATTCTGATTATTTTTGTTCATAAGTTACGATACTGGAATACGTGTTGAGTAAAATTTGAGGACAAATTTACAGCAACAAATTAAAGTTCTTTTAATGAAATCAACACTTAGCCCATGCCTCCATATAACTCACATAATTTGTAAATATAAGGCACAGTTAAGCATTGTAGAGCAACCAGACACTATAGATATAGTTTTTGCCAAAACCAGAGATAATAAATTAACGAACTAAACGTTATTTCAAACTGTTCTAATAGTGTACGAAACCAAATATAAATCTAGTAAATCTGCTTGGTAGTTTTACTCAAAATGTAGTCCATGCTCATGGTGGACGAGTAAAAATGATTCAAAATTGACTGCAATCTTTTTGAGTTTCCTAGTGAGTTTCATGGATACACGAAAAATGTATAATAATGTATACCTATGCTCATTCCAAAATAAACGACCCATTAAAAAGTTGAAACTAAGAATAATATGTCATGTAAATCAAATTTTATACACTTTTTAATTATTTTTATATACTAATCCAACTGCATTACTAAACCAGAGAAGGAAATAATGGATTTTTATTATTCAAAGGTTTTTTACTTACATTGACTTTATATACACAAATATTATTACTAAAATTTTAATTGATTTTATAATCTTTCGGCTGTGAATTTTTTACAGGCAAACTATTGTTGGTGCAGATGAAAGCAAATTGGTCTGTATTTTCAGGATGATTTGTTACTAGTTTTTTTAGTTGTAACTCATTTGGTAATGCTTTGGTGTTCTATTTCTAAGTTTACAACGCTTTCTATATTATTTTTGTTAATTAATATATTGACGCACAAAGGCTATCTAGCATTTATGCTTCTAAACACTTTTAAATCAACAACAGATTGACAACTTGAGTGATGTTAAAATTGAGTAAAACTAGTGAAGTTTGTTCTTCATAGAAATTCACAGACCCAGTATCAATTTTAAAAACTGACCAAGACCTTACCTGTCGTTTATGCAAGATTTGAAACCGGTTTGGTAACAGTGAACATGCCATGTTGTTTTGAATACCAGAAGCAACTGTCTTTGATGCTTTCAAAGCACCAGTTTTGAATGTTCCATCAATAAATATTACAATTATGGCTGTATCAAATGCCAATCCCGAAAATAGTAGCAACTGCGGAAATATTAGTTGACTAGACAATCCACTTATCGCATAAAAGGAAACGATAAAAACGTAAGCGCAAAGTGCTAGGGCTGTCAGTGTAAGAGGTACTTGATGAATACCATTATATCTATGCACTAGCAGCTGAACTTCTTTGAACACTTGATTGAATTTAAAAAATTCATTACGTTAGGTTTTCTGAAAGAGTTGTAAAATAATTAATGTAGTTAATCAAGCAGTATCAGTGTATAGCCGAAAATAAGAAATATTCCGTAGTGCATTGTCCAAATGTATGGAGGGCCACCCATGTCAATATAGTAGGAAGAATTATTTGTAAAAGCCAACCAAATAAATAGGTGGAACTGTTGACCTCTGAACTGGTTTTTAAGCAAGATGGAAAATACATGTAGCCTGGATTGGCGAGATTACATGGAACAACAAATAAATATAGAAGTGCCAAATAAATTATGGTTGGAGGAGTAAGGGATCCAATGACAAGCAAGTATTTTGCCAATTTGTCCAGAAAACTGGATTTTTGGGACGTTTGGGTCGCGCCCAATTAATCCAACAAAAAAATTTCAATGAGCAATTTTAAAAAGTTTTTTATCAAGAGAACTTTTTTTATTACCGTCATGTCGACTTTTAAAAGAAACCAAGTTATTGAACAGGTTAGCTATTTGAAATCGTTTTGTGAAATGTACAACCACAAAAAGAAAATGAAGTGTAAGGCTTCCATTAATTAGCACTTCTACGATTACATCCGCCGTTTTGAATGAACTATTTTTGAGCCAAATTTGAATCCAAAGACACAAACAGACTAAGCCACTCATAAGAGTTTTCAGCATGTATTTCTGTTCCGCATTTGTATTTACATGTAGCTTTATTTGATTTCCATTGTTAACTTTAAAGCGCGTTGTAGTATAAACGTTGTGATATTTAAAATATAAGCTAAACGGCTGTTGATATGAACATTTTGTCGGTGAGTACCTTTTCATTACTTTAGTGAAAATTAAAACTTTGTTGAAATTTTTTGGTTGCTATCACACACGCATGCAAGCACGTGAGTCAATATTCATTTACTACCAGTTTAACCACGTAATCGTTTTCGCGCGTGTTAGTAAAGTAAATTTGTAATATTAATTTTAAGCCGAACGGTTTCTGCTGTATTGAACCAGGAATGAAATAATTTTAAATAGAAAACATGATAATATTTGAATCAAGCCATAACTGTAACACCATACCCATGTTACATATTTAAAGACTCTGATGTTGAGCTGTCATTTCCCAACTTCATGCCAACCCATCAAGTAGGAACGAGTATTAAATAAATAATTGACTTTAAAAATCACTTTACAAACATTAAAATAGGGAAATGCTGTAATTTATTTACATTTAAAAAAATATATGTTCGAGATGTTTACTAACTAAGAAACTATCCTGTTATAAATACGGCTAGGGCCGTGTGTAGTGGTTAAAAATAGCGACTTTGATTCGCTGATAACATAAATGAATAAAGCAGACAATGTACTTGGATTTTTCGAGTGTTTTTATTGCAAAAGATTTTTTTATTCCACAAAAACTCAAATTGGCACTTCCGTAATTTGCATAAATTTATTCGTAATTCCAAACACACATCACATTCGTCACTTTAAAACATATTTATTTCTTTTTATGGCACAGAATAGGGATTCAAAAAGGCATATCCTTTTGATATAAATCACAAGCTAGTTCATATATATTTTATTACCAGTAATGGTGTATCAACTACCTGATGTTCACATTAAGTAAGCTTCTCTTCTGGATTTTCATTTAACTAATAGCTTTTAATTTATGATTATAATAACAATCTATGATTTATTTTTCGATCGTGTCTAATTTGCCCGTTTCATAATATAACGTAAATCTTTTACCCTAGAAAGACAAAACTTGGCACCAAGGTACCTGCAGTCAAGAACATTCATTTGCATAAGTAATTAACTAATTTCCACAACTAATTACCATAACTAATTAACTAATTTGCATAACTGATTAACTAATTAGCATAAGTATTTATTTTATTTGCTTAACTAATTACCGTAACTAATTAACTAATTTGCATAAGTAATTAACTAATATGCATAAGTAATTAACAAATTTGCATAAGTAATTAACAAATTTGCATAAGTATATAACAAATTTGAATAAGTAATTAAATAATTTGCCAAAATATGCAAAAATAGTAACTTCTAACCACGAAAAGTTTCATTGCAAGATATATTTATTCATATTTATATTATCAAGTAGTCCGGTAAGCGACCGGTTTCGAAATTCTTCTTCAGGCTGTTGGACAAATTTTTTAATTACAAAAACATTATTATTACTAATCAAGGTCACTCAAGTCACTTCTATTGATCACAAGTCAACAAGGTCATTCTGAGATCCGCCTCCCGAGTTTTTTTGGAACTAGTTTAAGTAATTAAATAATTTGCACAACTAATAACCATAACTAATTTGCAAGACTAATTTTCGCAACTAATTACTATGATTAACTAATTTGCATAACTAATTTGAATGACTAATTTGCATAACTAATATGCATAAATAATTTGAATGACTAATTTGCATGACTAATTTGAATGACTAATTTGCATGACTAATTTGAATGACTAATTTGCATGACTAATTTGAATGACTAATTTGAATCACTAATTTGCATGACTAATTTGCATAACTAATTAAGAAATTCGAATAATTAGTTAAATAATTTGCAGACTTAATTTACATGACTAATTTGCAAACCTTATTAAAATAACTAATGAGTATGAGCTTACACTTGGCCAAAACGTTCACTTGACCAAAAATTTTTTCTTGACTTGACCTCACAAGTGCAACGTCTGTGGAAAATCTTTCGGCCGAGCTAGCTCCCTAGGAGTTCATATGAGAGATCAGACTGAAGAGAGACCTTTTGGTAGCACAACTTGTCCCAAGGTCTTCCCCACATCATCACAACTTCAAGTTCACTCAAAAATCCACAGCGGCGCGCGTCCATATCGCTGTTCAAAGTGCAACAAGTCATTTGGACAGTGGAGTAGCCTCAAGACTCATCAGCAGGTGCACTTGAATGAAAGGAAATACCCGTGTCTCTTATGTCACAAGGCATTCAACCTTAAAAGCATTTGAAGGATCACGAGGATCGTCACTTTGGTGAAAAAATGTTCGCTTGTGGACCTTGTACAGACAGGTTTGTTACTTTCACTGGAATTCGTAGCCATACTCGGAGCCATACTGGGGAGAAGCCATTCAGAATGCTAGAATCTCAAAAAATTTACCTTTTTGATGTTTGGTTTCAATTGAAGAGTTTCGCTGGATTAACTGAAAAGGTCATGGAATTCTCTTTTGCCAAACTGGAAGTTTACTTTGATTTAAGCCATCCTACTGTACAATTTTGAAATGACGTACAGTATTTTGATCTAAGAAAGGCATCTTGTTTCGAAAGAAGGAGAAACAAAACATCAGAAGAAATTGGATCGCACAAAATACATGTTCGAAATCGTATCGAAATGTTCGAAAGTTTTATAATTAAATAAGTAAATTTAAATGTGTAACACTTTTTCAAGAGAGCTGCCCAAATTTTCAAAATTAGCGTTGACAGCCCTGTCAATCCGTGCTTTGAGTACAGATGAATTTCAACAAAAGTGGAACAAGAATGAAATTTTTAGCGGGCTCGTTAAGAATATTTATTTCTGCTACATACAATCTGGGCTTAATAACTGACAATTTACTTGAAAAAAAGCATCCGTACAGCACTCAAATCGTTACGTAAATCTCCCAGCGTTTCCCAAATCAGCACATATCAATCGATTTAATGATTACAACAACGCATGATGAAGTGGATAACAAGGGCTTAACGGCAAACTACTGATTTCTGGAGGTTAAGTGGGCATGGATGTTAAATCTGAAAATTATTGAAAAATATATTTCCTAGGGCCAAATACACGCCATAAATATGCAAATAAAAATCAATTTTGTTTATTGATCTCTGACCAAAATCTTTCTGATATTTAAGCCCGTGTGCACGAGCATTTTCTAGCCAACTTTAAATCTTTCCAATCTTTCATCTTGTCTTCTATGAAGTTCTGACTTGCCTCAGTCTACATTTGTCAGTATTGTAAAAATTTACAAAATGACCTCTTCTTCACAATTTTTCAGTTGGCTGTATGGCTTGGAGCGTTCAATTAATATGTGCCCCACACACCATATGTATTTTTGTGTTAATTCTAAAGGCCCATGCGCACGTTTTGTATGAACGCGGGTGGTCTAAAAAACGTATTCAACATAAAGCACCCTCATGCTATCTGATCAGTATGATTTCTTGGTCAAAGATGACATGCAAGTCCAAAGATATTCTCCATTCAAGTTCTTAAGATCTAACTTTAAAGTTTACTGCAGAAAAACAGATGACATATCATCCTTCAAAATATCCTCGCAGATTGACTTTAACAAAAAAATTCAGTGATATTTAAAAATATCGTTTAAATATCCTGGGGATCAATTAAAGGTGAGTTAAATTATAATAAAAGGTTCCTAAAAATACACGAACAAGACTAACAATTTTTAAGTTCAAAATAGGGCGAAGAAGACCAAAATTCCTTCAGTTGACCAAGACATATTTACTCGACTAAAATTTTGCCAATTGTATTTTGAGTAAACCATCAACCACGCTCAACCTCTCTATCTTTGCAATATCTTTGCAACGCATATTGCCAACGCCATCTTAACAAGTACTCAAAAAATGGTAGGCTGTTACTTTTTCAAAATTTAAATTGTCAACAACAAAGATGTGAAAAGGTTGACATTCTCGACGTTTAAATTTAGAAAAAACCTATATTTTCAAAAATATGTTCGACATTGTCAACTTAAAATAGTTCCACCCTTCGCTGCTTACGTTGGATTTTTCCTCGATTTCCGTGTGAAGTGTTAGGTTGAGTACGACTAGGTTAGTATAAATAATGGTGTGTTGGGTACTGTTAGATCAAGTGACGGTTAAAGTGTTGGGTTGTACTACGTTAAACAAGGTTATCTACTGATGAAAGTGTTGGGTTGTGTTAGACAGAGTTGGCTTATTTAATGGTCTAAGTGTTTGGTTGGGTTAGGTTTGGTTAGACTATGTAACGTTAAAAGTGTTGGGTTGTGTTAAGTAAAATCAGGCAGTAGCCTAGCAATAGCTGCTAGAGATCTCGACTTGTGTGCATGGGCGTGCGGCTTCCATTCCCGGTGGGAGCAGGAGTTTTTCTACGGTGTAGCCCATCACACAAGACCTGTCGGGCAGTTTGGAGGGGGAAATAGGTATAGACCGGTCTCTAGCCAAAAAAAGGTGCAGTGGGTGAAGGCTCTCACCCCGGAAACGGAGCGGCAACAATGCCAAATGAATCCTCTCTGACTGTCGCGGCCACTTGGCCGTAGTGAAGAAGTAGTTTAGATATGGACTAGTTATACTCTGTAAGTCGATCCCTAGGAACCTGTCGTAAAGGATAATTAGGGTAAATTCTACAGAGTGTAAGCAGGTCTGCAGTAAAGAAGCAAAAAAAGGTTTCTAGTGTGACTCTGAAAGGAAATCCTTTGTTACGCATACAGTACTCATTCATCATGAAGAATTTTCCATCTCTTCATATTATATTCTGTGGACTTGTACAAGAATTTAATTTAACAATTTGGACTACGAATTTGACAATTGCGACCCACGAGTTTTGACAATGTCAACCTTTAATGTTGACAGAGTGGTAGGATACAATATGACGTAGATTCTACAGAATTATATATAAAAGCCCAGGATAGAAACTACATGCTAGGTAGATACAAATAAAATACTCAATTTTTGATGTCCATTTGATCTTTCCGCAGTTCTAAAACGGGTCACATTCAAGTAAGATTTAGTCTAATTAATGGGCCACATTCAAATAACCGCTTTCGCGGCCCTAGTTACATATACACACTTAAACTAACTGCCATCCAATATTCGTAACTAGAAAGTAGATTATTGCAACTCTTATGTTAGCTGTTACATAATTTGCAACGATTGCATGACTATAACATAACATATTAGCAAGCTAGAAAGTTATAACAAACAACGTATGCGTAAGTTTAGCTTGTTCATTATTTTACTCCACGTGGTTGAATTGCTGGCTCATGAACATATATCTTGGAACGTTGTCACATTATATCCGAAACATTGGCATGTGTGGTAATAAATGGGAACGCAGTATACTGGGTTCTTGTTTTTTTCCTAGTAACTTGGAATAGTGTTATGTTATTTCAAACAATTTTTTGGTTTTACTTTTTTATAGTAAGCTATGTCTCATAACCTCATTTGGATAATTAACATTAGAAAGCATTCACCTGCAAACCTACCAACTACTTCCTTCGTCATGCAATAGACACTTACGAACTATCAGACGGACAACTCAAATGAGCTTATCATCATATCTACAAATTTTTATCTTTAGTCGTTTAGCCAATACTAAAATAAATTCCAAATTTACGATGAGTTTACTTGGAATCACGTTATTTCTTCTGAACTTAGTTCACTTTTCCATAACCCAATTCCCCCATAATATACAGTTTGACAACGAAACCCCTTTAAGTCTAGCTACATCCATTAACACTACGTCGCAAACCAGTCTTGATCAAATATCTGCATTTGTGTCAACTAACAAGCGCTTAAACACATGGCTCTTGTATCAAGTTCACAAACTGGACTTTGGATTCGACTCAGAAGAACTCTCTGATGATGACTTCAGTCTTGCAACCACAAGCAAGTACTTACGTTTCTATACCAAAATGTCAAAAAATCCGGGTAAAGTATTCCTCCTGTTTTTGGGAAGCTTTGATGAGATAGTAACTGCAATTCACAGTTCCGGCTACGGAAAGGATTCTAGTGCTATTTTCATTTCCATCAAAGTCGAAAATTCAGATTCAAACAGGGAATTTATACATTCCTTTTACTCAAACCTTTTATTCACGGAGGTTAGTTCAATTAATGCAAACATATTTTTTTGGGAAAATATATCCGAAAATTTGTCACAACTGCACGTTTTATGTTATACTTGTATTGGACAAAAGATAAAAAATGTGCCTCATTCCTT
Source organism: Entomobrya nivalis (assembly GCA_034695485.1). NCBI lineage: Eukaryota > Metazoa > Arthropoda > Collembola > Entomobryomorpha > Entomobryidae > Entomobrya > Entomobrya nivalis. The sequence goes on from JAQFZH010000797.1 coordinate 20,630, forward strand.
TGTAGCTATTAGACAACTCAAACAATTTGCTATCTTCTTTAATAAAAATGGAAACAAACGAATAATTCCTATGCGAAGTCCTGTGGATTTTGAGGTGCTTGGTGCTTATGATAAGTGCATCTCAGAACTGAATCACATCACCACTAGAAACCAATTTTATCATTTAATGTACAATTGTCCAGGCTCGTTGATTATTTTCCTTCCTTTGGTAGAAAAGCTAAATATTTCGTTTACCACAAATATGGACTCAATATCAAGTGTGCAGAAACTTGAATCGCATTGGTGGTTTAATTTCGCCTTTTGTGAGGACTGGCTAGGAAAATTTCCTTTCGATTATTTATCTAAAAGAGGAATGTATTTGGTGATGAATACAAAATCTGCCAATGTCTTAGCTTGCCTACAAGCTAGCGAACTAAAGTCATTTCAGTTTTCTTTAATATATTTTATTGAGCCAGAAATTTGGGTGCTACTTTCATGTGTTACATTGGCATATTCCATGATTTATAAAAGCTTTTTACGTGGATTTGCCCTTTTATGGACACTTATAGGAATTTCGATTAATGAGCGTTTACAAAAACGAAAAATAATTGGCGGCTTTTATGTATGGGCGTTTTTTATTTGTTTAGTATGGCAGAGCAACATTTCATCTGAAAGCTTAAGCATTGAAAAGTTTCCTACGGTATCGGATTTGGTTAACAAATCAACTTATCGAGTGTGGGCACATAAACAGTTCATCAAAGTATATAATTATTTAATAACAGCAAATCTTGGATTCGACATAATGTCTGGGAAAAATATTGAGGATTTTATTCACGATCTTCAAGCTGATTCACCATATACTATAAATGGGAGTTTAAATTTAGTGCAAAAACTAGCTGCTGAGAAACTGCTCGTATTTACGCTCACCGAAAGGAACTACCAGGATCCAGTTTGGGAGAAAGGTGTGTTTGTTGACAAAGAATTAGTTTGCAAATCGATTCCATACAAATCAGACTCTAAACGGGAAATTCATTTCACAGCACACTTTTGGGGTTCAAATTACGGAATAAAAATTTCTCGACTGTGGGTAGAAAGTGGGTTTTTGCAGCAAGGACAATTAGTTCATTCTAAGAATAATAAGTTTTTCCATGGTTTGTCACTGCGACCAATCGAGGGATTTTCTTATCCTTCTCCAATAAAATTAAAAAGCGCGCTTGGAATAGGTTGTGGAAGTGTTGTAACCGTTGCAAGTGTATGTTTTGTAGTTTGTATTACAGCAAAACTTCTTAGACATATTCGAACCTGTGTATTGAGGTGGGCTTTATTTCAGACCGATTGCTTTAAAAATGGCAAACAACTATTTCGTACACGAACATATGGTTTTATGCTGAAATTCAAAAAAATATATATTCGCTAAGAAAACTTGGAAATAAACAAATTTGGAGCAATAATTGAACCATGAATGATTGAGTTGACATGCAAAACCCTGATTTAGTGACTTTGTTGTAATACAAATACACCCCATCATTTCCAGTATGCTTGCTGCTATCTGATGAATATTTAATCTTTTTAAATGTAAATATTGATTCGTTTTAAAATAATTTTATGTGTCATGGTTCCTAAATATAGACTTAAGTTTTACTAAAGAAGGCATTTAGTAAGTTTATTATTATTTATACATAATGACCATTAAGTTTACCTCTTTTGGTTTGAGATCCTCAATATTTATTATCATTGCATTTCTAGTTATGTTTGAAAATAAAGGTTAACTGATTATTTTCTTTAATTACAGAAGGTTAACTAATTGCGTATTTATATCCTTTTACATTATTCTGATATTCGAATACGTGTGCTCGTCTTCAGGATTTTTCCTAGTTTATTTTAATTAAATTATAAATAAAATTCAATCTCTTTGACCAAAAAATGAATGACACTTAAGAAATAAGATGTTAATCTTTTAGGTATAAATATCTGGAACAAGCAGACTAAAATGTTCGCGACGCAATAAAAGAGTCGATTTGTTCTTAGCATATCTTCGTCTTAATCGATTTTATGGAATCTGATCACCAAGCTGCCAATCATGAGTTTCCTTGCAAAAGGTCAATAGACAGATGACCATGAGGGTAAGCACATGGCTTCTGGAGTAACATGTGAACATAAGCACGAGGCAAACTACTCTTTGACTACACTTGGCAACAAAGACCATTAGGGCATTTACAAAGAATAAACTCTATCTAGTTTACATGAGCATCAAATTACATACATAGTGCAAGAAAACCAAAGGGGTTAAATTCTTCACTTTTTCATAAACTCACATGATTAACAGATTTTTCATGAAAGAATATTTTTAACAAACAAAATAATAATTTTATTCTTAATTCTAATCCGAATCGGAACACAAATAGATACCTTTAATATATATTTTTTGCGTATTGTTTAACGAAAACTTGTTTTGTTTTCAAACTTATTTAAGTGTAAAAACTGATTTTAATGTAATGAATATATAAAATATAAGCTGGTAAACATATAATGACATGTTTTCGAAAGACTAATTTCAATTAAAGAATTTGGTAAATACATTATTTGTTAACTTGAGAGTAATTGTGTTTAATAATTTACGATGCACCAAATTTGAGGTAAATGAAATCGTAAATTGCTAACCTCAAATGTTTTGGTATTACTAAAAAGTTTGACTGCATAAATCTGAGCACAATTCCACGAGAACAACTGGTTTTCCTCAGCAAATATTTTCACTTAGTTGGAAAGTAAAATTGTCCTTATTGCATACTCGAAGTAATTTAACCAATTATTATAAGTAAGTGAAAACATCGTACAATCTATAAGAAAAGGCTGGTTTTGACTCAATTTCATACCTCTAATTAATTCCGCATTGAACAGGCTCAGTTGTTTGAATAATGCTGAGTGCAAAAAAGAAATAAATTTGAAATGCAAAAAAAACAGGCTTTGCATCGTATTCTGAATAAATTTACTCCGAGCGTTTTTTTACTTTTCCATTTATGAATACATTGACGTAAAAAAGCTATCCGACATTTATGCTTCTAAAAATTTTTTAAACTAACAACAGATTGACAACTTGAGTGATATTAAAATTGAGTAAAACTAATGAAGTTTGTTCTTCATAGAAATTTACAGATCTAGTATAAATTTTAAATAATAGACAAGACCTAACCTGCTTTTTATGCAACATATAAAATCGTTTTGGTATCACTAATTCTGCCATGTGCTTTCGAATACCAGACACAACTTTCTTTGATGCCCTCAGTACGCCAGTTTTGAATGTTCCATCGATCAATATTACAATTATGGCTGTGTCAAATGCTAATCCCGAAAAGAAAATTAATTGTGGAAAAATTAGTTTAGATGCCAATCCACTTATTGCATAAAATGAAATAATAAAAACGTACGCACAAAGTGCAATGGCTGTAAGTGTAAGAGGTCCTTGGTGTATACCATTATATCTATGCACTAGCAGCTGAATTTCTTTGAACACTTGATTGCATTTAGAAAATTCGTTAGAATCGGTTTTCAGAAAGAGTTTGTAAAATAAATCATTGTAGTTCATCAAACAATAACAATTTATAGCAGAAAAAAGAAAATATTCCATGGTGCATTGTCCAAATGTGAGGAGGGCCACCCATGCCAATAGAATAGGCATGGAAATTTGTAAAAGCCAACCAAAGAAATATGCGGAACAGTTTTCGACAAAACTTGTTTTCGAACAAGATGGAAAATACGTGTAACCTGGGTTGGCGAGATTGCATGGAAGAACAAATAAATACAGTAGTGCCACAAAAATTATGGTTGGAGGAGTAAAGGATCCAATGATGATCAGGTATTCAGCCAGTTTGTCCAGAAAACTTGTTTTTTGAGTCATCAAATTCCGACCTAGATAATTGAATATAAATTTGTTATTAAATTTTTTTTAATGAAAACTTTATTTCATAAATTAATTTAATTACCATGGTATCGAGTTTCAAAAGCAACAAACTTATTGAATAAGTTAGCAATTTGGAAGCGTTTTTCGAAATGAACGATTACAAACACAAAATGAAATGTGAGGCTTCCATTGATCAGCACTGCTACAATAACATCTGCTGTTTTGAATGAACCGATTTTACACCAAATTTGGATCCAGAGACATAAACAGACTATGCCACTTAGAACCGTTTTGAAAATGTATTTCTGCTCCACATTCGTGTTAACATGTAGCTTTATGAAGTTCCCATTGGTAATTTTGAAAAGTGGCGTAGCAAAAGCATTGTGTATTTTAAAATTAAAGGCTACAAGTCGAGAAATGGCTGGGAACGTGAACATTTTGTGTTTTTTGAATTTTTCTGCTACAAAAGTTTTCTAAAAAATTCAGGCCCAAAGTTGAAATTATTAGTTGCTTTACTCAACCTTCCCAAATTTTAAATGACCAAATGGGCAACAAGAATTATTTTAAACGATCTAGTCAATAATATATTTCGTAACTTACCTAAGCTGGGTCACGTATAAGGTGAACTAAGTATACACATTGAATTTTTTTTATACTATTTCATAAAACATTCAAACACGTGAGTTAATATTAATTCAGTACTGGTTTATCCACCAATCGTTATCGCTCGTGTAAGCTAAGCAAGTCTTCAAATTAAATTCAGTCCGACTGGTTTTTTGCTGCATGGAGCCAGGAATGAGGTAAACAATTTCGTAAAGAATACTTGATGAAACATCACTCAAGCTATGATCGTAACACCATTATCATGTTAAATATTTCAAAGTTCTTATGATATGCTGTCATTTTCTAGTTTCATGAAAACCCGTCAAGTATCTGTAAAATAAAAGCGAAGGGTGAATAAATAATTGGATTCTATATTACGAAATTTGTCAAATATAACTGTCCAAATCACTTTTCACATGCATCAAAAAGCTTGATATTTATTCCAAGCTGTATTTATAAAATATTTTTTATCATATTTACTGACGATAAAGCTACCAGGTTATTAATTAAGATAGATTATTGCGAAGTAGTGAAAAATAAAGGTTTTTGGAAATATACAAACGTACCTTTTTTTAAATCATAAGAACCTCGAATTGCTGTTCTACAATTAAGTGGCTAATTTGGATTCTCAAAGTTTTATCGAAATCTATCTATCTATCTTTCAAATCTATCCTCTTAAAAGCTCTCACGTACAAAGTAAAGCTATCGCTACCATACGATTGCTTTTGTCTAACTAGCCGTTCACAAATCATTGGATATAAAGTTGATACGTAACAATGCAGTTCGTTTCTTTCAACTCTTTTAAATCATTCAAATTTATTCCGAAATTTGGCAAAGTTCAACAAAGTTTAACAAAATTTAATTGCATTTTTGTTGCTTAAAAAAAATTATTTTTACTTTATTGCTGGTGAAATTATAGATATTCTCAAAAGACACAATTTTACTTCAATAAATCGGAATTTTGTTTAAAGAAATTTTGACACTAGTCCCAAGATAGCATGTGAAACTCATTATCTTTACTGATTGCAATTAAAAGCCTGCTGATGGCATAACAATCCACTGCTATGAACACACTCAACATCAGGGCGAGAAAAATTGCGTAAACTGTCAAATAAAAATATTAGTTTGTCAAAAAATTGTTTAAAAAAATTTGTCAATTATTTAATTATTAACAAACAGTTTATTATGTTTTACCCAAGTTTCCTTCCAAAAATTCATTAGATGGCAAATTACGGAACAAGGGCAGCCCAAGTATAAAACCTCCAATCATTACCAGTATTTTAAAAACTATGAAAAACTGTAAAAAATGAATAACATGTACATATAGACAAGTTTTTTATGACATTAAAAGGATATCCAAATCTAACTTTTATAAATAAATGCTCAATATATTTCTGTACACTATCGAATTTAGCTACTTTATGTGTAGTGGATTGCCATTCTTTAAAGTAAATTTCCAGTTTTGGGATGATGCCAGAAAGGATGGAAGTAACAAAAGAGCAATATTTTGCTCTGATCCGACCAAATATATGTTGCCATAACTATGAATGTAGTTGGTCCACGTACTAGGATTAAGATTTTCTTATTTCCCAAATTGTAACTTAAATATATGCTAAAGCTCTTTGAACTAGCATCATTAGTTTAGATGTCAAAAGGTTTCATTCAAAAAAGCCAAAACAGGATTTTTAGCCTTATTTTTTGGAACAAGGTTTTTAAATTCGCATAACTTTTTTATTTCCACCAAATTATTGAACGTATTGTCCACAATTTGGTTAAATTGAATGCATTTTTCAGTCCCTATAATTGACACCATTTTATAATCGTCAAATATTACGATAAATTATATGTGATTTTGTTTCATATGTATATGAACTCACTTGATCATGAGCGTTCAAATAATGAAAACCTCATTAAACACCATGGTTCGAATTTTGTCAGATGTCTTCGTTTTGTTTGATGAACCGTTTCTCGTAAACCAAAGCAACAATTTCCAAATGCCGTTGGGTAAGCTTAAGTTACACTTTAAGCAACAAGTTCATATTAAATACCAGAGCGTATGACGTTTAATTATTTAATTAAAATTAAATCGTAAAATTTAATTATTACGATTTACTAGACAGAGTAAATTTAACAACTTTGGCGGAACGAAGAACTTTAATGTTAATTAAATTTGTTATAAATTTTGGTAAATC
>JAQFZH010000798.1:0-27292 GCA_034695485.1 Entomobrya nivalis
TAAGCATGTAGGCGCCTAGGTTTGTGCGATCATTCGCACAAACCTTTAACCTTTGCAATTGGCCAAGAATCCTAGTCATTAAATAACATGAGATATATGCGTTGGCTACCTCTCCAAAGGAATAGCATGACACGTCATGAGTAATTCATGGAATGCGGTGGTGCTTTCTGCGGCAAATGCACCTTACTTTCTCGCAAAACTGTCAAATAAATAGTAAAGGACAGGAAAGGAGAAAAGAACTATTGAATGCCAGGGTTAGGTTAACACTACGATATCATGTTACTAAATAATAAAATCTTGGATGTGTAGCTATCTAAGTGGTTCTTTCAATATAACAATGGTTTTCCAAAAAGAAAAAAAGAAACGCCAATGAATACAAAAATAACCTTTTATTAAGAATTTTTCTGTGTCTTTTTTTTTGTCTACAGCTTTTAGGCCTTGTGATTGCTCTCATTTGGTTATTTTGTGCCTGTACCTACTACACCATGAAGAGAATAAAGTATGCTCTGTGTCCTGGTCGGGCTCGTGAAAACGGTAACGGCAAAAAAGGCAAGAATGGCAAAGGTAATAACAACTCAGCATCCAGCAATAATCCCAATGGTATTGAAGACGGGAACAATGGGAAGCCCAAAATCCTCACACCTGAAATGATCGAAATGCGGAGACAAGAACGGCTCGTTTTTCTTCAAGCGGAATGTGCCAATCTGGAACAACAGCTAACAGGTTTACGTCTATCTTCTCCGCAAAGTACATTTGGTATTTTTCTCTTTTGATTTTTCGCCTTTTCACTTTTATAAAAAAGCACAAAGAAAAAACAATGTGTTCGTGTAATCTTGTCTCTGTGTGTGTGTAAGTATATAGCCCTTTTTAACTCACTTTATGCTTCGTCGTGCGTGTACTGAATATCATGACACAATATTAATTCTTACTAAACGTGTAGATACGACATGTGCTCTTCTATATGTATGTATGTGAAATCTGTTTTTTTAAATAAATATTTCAGTGAATAAGATAATAGACAAAAAAGAAAGAAAACAAGACTATAACTGCCTATTTTTCTTTTTTCTCAACTGTAATTGTACATTCTACGAACAGGATTTTTTTGATGACATATATCTCATATTTTGTATTTTTCCTTTGTTTTCGTACACTATACATATTTCAAAGAATACTTATTTTTTGAATTTCAGATTCATATCAATGTAAGACATGCAACGAGGCAGTTACAGATATGTCCTATTTTCTCCAAAAGCAAAACAATGTTGGCAATTTATTTCAATTTTCAATTCTTACTCAGCCAATAAAAGTTCAAAGGGAAAATCTTGTCTATAAAAGGATGCTTATATATGGGTGTATGACTAGACTACTAGAGAGTGAATACCAGTTAATGTAGCTGAATAATACTGAATTGAATGTGTGTAACAAGAAATAATAGAAAGAAAGGTGTATATACATACACACCGCACCGCTGTATTTACGCAATCTGCTTCTATTTTTTTGTGGCAATGCAGAAGAGAAAAATAACAAAGCAGTTTGAAAAAAATCTTACTTGTGATTTTTGTTGAATACGTAATATGAAGCTGGTGAATGCATAAGAAGATCATATGATATAGAATACTGAAAGTCAAAAAAGAGAATGATACTGTGACCTCTTCCTAGAAAAAGAAAAATAAGTTACTTTTCTTTCATTTTCTACATGAGAGATTCGCCTGAAAAGGATACTCCTCAGTAGTACATTTACTTATACTACTATGGTTGAATGAATGGGAAAACTGTCCTTGTATTCAAGTTTTTTAGACATGTACATATGTATTCTTATTTCATTGCATTGCATTTTGGAGTGAAATATCTATGCTACATTATTTATATAAACTGTTAAACAACTGGTAGTGTCATGTTTCCTTTAGCTTGTTTATTTATAAAATGAATGGAATGTTCTTTATATTTTGCCATTTGATATGTCTGATGATGTTACATAGCCGCAGAAGAGCATTGGTGTGTAAAAAGCTTGATTCTTTGCACCTAGTACCTAGCAGCTATAACGTAGCTATGTGTGTGTGGCAAAAAATAATGTGCACATTTGTCTTGGCTCTTTCCTGGTTTTTTTGCAATGCAATAAGTTTACTTTAACCAAAAAAAGAAGGTACCGGATGCTCGTGGAGGTACGAAAAATTAGTCCCATTCATTCACTTACACCTTGAAGAAAGAAACCAAGAAGGTTGTGAAAATGTGAATTTTATTTTATGGATTTGTTCGTAGTAAGCCTGCATTACAAGTTGATTTGGTTTCGTAGAAGAGTTTTATATAGAGCTATAACGTCAAGCGTGATTGAGATTGAAGGACGTGACGTAATAATGAATGGGTTACGACTCTCAATAATGCACTATATTGTTTGCTTCATGTCCCTTATACGTATATTGTTCAATATTGCAGATATACATAGTAGTATATTCTAAGGATTGCTTTTATTTGTCTAACTATTTATAAAACGGAGGATTGGGAATGAAGCCCTAGTAATTTGTTTCTGTAGGTTTTTGACAAAAGACAGCATGTCGTCTCGTCTGTTTCATTTAAATTGTTTGTATTTGTAAATAGAACAACATTTCCAAGAGTACAAACTTTTATTAGTTGGAGTGGCTTTTGCTCTGATTAAATGTAGTGTAAAGTTAATAAAGCAGTTTACCTTATAACTATAACACATATACACGTATTGATTGGCTAACCTTTTTATCTCATATGTAGGAATGCAAGTATATGAATATTTTTTTAAGTTGGATGAAAAAATGTTTGAATGTTTGGTGTGGTAGATTTGACTTAAAATAAATAACGTGTGACATTTTGTGTGTAGGGAAAGTGAATATTTTTTAAACAAGAACACGATACAGTTGTATAAATATTTCATGTTTGTGTCACTCACGTCACTGTGAACATTTTAAATTAATAGGAAAAAGTTGGAAAGCTAAGAGCTTGGCCAAATGTGTATATAATGTTGTAACTTTTTTTTGTATTTTTCCTGTTGCTCCTGTTTTAAAACTTGTATGTTGACAACAAATGGAAAATTTCCAGAGGAAAAGTCTGCAACCTTAACGTCACGTGCTAGTGACTCCGACTTGGAGTATTTGGGAGCCAGCGAAAGTCCTCCACTGAAAAGTGAGTTGATATATTTATACAAAAAAAACTAACTTTTCTTTACAGCACACATCGAAAGGTGGGATGAATTCCATAACTTTTCTACATTTCCCATTTCGTACCACTTCATTTATTAGCATGATTAATAGTACATAGGGTGAAGAACAATGTGTAAGATTTTATTTCAACTTTCTTTATTAAAATGTAGAAAATTGAAATAGTACATTGTTATATACAGACGCTACGTACACAAATCTCCTTTTTTGTTTGCTGATGTGTTAACAAAAAGAAGTACTTTATTAAATGAAGCAAAATGAAGAGTGGAAAATAAACTCAGTGAGAGGAAAAATCCAATTTCCTGTTACTTCTCCTTGAGATCCACTAGAAAAAGAAGAGTTCTACACGTGTAGTTTCCGTAATATGATATATATACACCTTGTTTGTATACACTTAATCTTGTAATAGCCTCTTTATAGAATTGTATACTATATCACAATATTATAGGTGTATATATAATATACTTCACTCCTGTGTTTCCTCATATCACTTTCTGTGTAAATGAAATGTCGTGTTTTTTTCTGTGTAGGAAACTCAATATCACTCCAGGACATTCCACAATCGGTAATACGCATCCGACGAGAGAAGGAACTGAGACAAATTAAAGAAGAGATAGAATATTTGAGAAGCATTGCTCAGCAAGAGAAAGAAAAGAATGCTCAAGGTGAGAAGTGTAAACATAATTAAATGAATATTACTCAAGCTGAAAGAAAATATAATAAAAAGTACACATAAAATAGTAATGAGTTCCAGGTATACATCATGAAATATTCATAGAATTCGTTGTTACGTGGTTTGCTCGTTTGTTTTAGTCTGTTGCATTTTAATAATGATGAAAGGATGTACATTAAAATTTTGTGTACATAAATGTGTAATGTATCATACATACATTTTTCATTGCTTATTATATTTTCAGTATTTTCTTTCCCTTTTTCGGAGAAATGTATGTTGTTAAAGTTTACCTTTGCTCATGCTAATTAGGAGAATGTTTTAAACAATGTTATTAAGATTCCTATTAACTTTCTCTTTGCTCTTTGTCTCTCTTCATGTATAGTTGCAAAGGCTCTTAAAGGATCCCGCCTGTTATTAACCCAGGAATTCGAATTTGAACTTCCAGTAAGCAAGCCAGGGAGTCCCTGCGATTCAAAAGGTTTGTTTGTTTTCCCTGAAAATGTTTTGAAATGTACTTACTACTTATGTTCTAGAACTATAAGAGCTCTTTTATTCTTATGAAGTATCATCAATATATATCTACTTAATCAAATACCACATTATACTTTCCATTGTACCATGTGTGTCCGCGTAGTCAAACATACAGTAGTATTATGACAAGAAATCAGCTTAGTTCATGTTCACGATGATTTAATAATGAAAGTAAAACAAGTGCTTGAACTTTTAGTATAACGTATGTGTAAACGAAAAAAAAATCCTTTCTTCTTGAGAAAGTAGGGTAATATGGCATTATTCTTCATACTATATTAGTATACATTTGGCTCCTTCTGGCCTCCTGTCTACAGTCTAAGAGAAAGTTTTTGAGACGAAATGGAATGTGGTTGGTAGGCAAGTGTAAATATTGACTTTGACAACCATTACGTGAGGATGATGATGGCGACAAATGCTGATGTATGAGATTGTGCAGAACAGTGAAAAGACAGGTTAGTTATGAAGTAAAAGCAAACCATCGTGGTCGATTTCACGATATTTTTGTGCTGTAACCAACCGGTTGCTTTCACTTTTTCAAACTGTTTGTGGTCATTGTGAAACTGTTGACTATGAGGTTAGGTGATGGGCAAATTGGTAATATGATGACAAGCAGTAGTTTCTATTTCTATATGCGTATTGATGCCCTTACAACAACATTTTAATTGTATATCAGATCTGTATGCATATTTGTCCGTTTCAATTTGTTTACATTCTTTGTACTCGTACATCAAAGAAAATAGTCTGTCGCGTAAATATTTAATGTTCATGTAAGGCGTATATATGATGTAATGTGACCTATGAGCTAAAAGCTGTCGACAGAATTAAAGTATTTATTTGAAAAGGGTTAAAATATTCATACAAGTGGCAGGCTAGTAAATTATGCATGTCACATGTCATCTAAAATGACATCAAGTGAGCTTCGATATTTGTTTGATGTGGGGAAAGCATGAATCAGTTATGCATAAATCCGGAGTATAAATCTGTGTTTTGTCTTATTATCACAAAATTATAGTTGAGCCACTCTCCCAGCATATAGCCCACCTAAAGACACAAAGGAAGCTGAATGAAATCCGTTCTGAGCTGGAGGATTTGGCAATCCAACTGCTCCATGCAGACGAAATCAAAGGTTTGTTTTTCAACCTGTCTATACCATTTTTTGTGATTTGAACTCTTTGTAAAAAAATATTCGCATCTGTACACAGTACAAAATATTTTCCGTCATAATAATGGTATTTTTTAAGTTATACTTTTGAACATAAACGAACTAATCAAGTACCACGATAAATTGAGAATGATGATGGTTTGAATTATTTAAACAGCTAAACGTTCATCGCTCCAAGACCTGCCACGGACAGCTTTGAATATCAAACGCGAAAATAATCTCATTACGATGACTAGTGAGATTCAAAAGATGAAAACTTACAAACTACAAAAGAGAAACCTTATCGAAACGGGTAAGCTTTATTTGCTCAGTACTCTGTACAAGCTCAGTACTAATTAGTGTCCAAATTATCCAAACTGTTAACTTAATCATTCAGCTCAAGCGCATATATTTATAGACTGACTATATAATACATATGTACTTGTTGTTTTACTCATTACAGCATTGGAAAAGTCAAACGATGGCAATTCAAAAGGAGCTTCAGGTGGTACTGCTGACAATGGCAAGCAGACCGGAAGCAAGTCTTTCAACAATAGCACTAAAGCAAGTCCATCCACGACCGAAGGTACACAAATTATTCACTTTTGTTTCCTTTATCATTGCTTCACATAAAGCTTTTGTTTACTCTGTAGCGTGCCTGTGGACTATACTATGTGAACGCATTCTTTTTGTTCTCCTCGATTACAAAATTGAGGAGAATAAAAAGAATGCGTTGACTTTAGTAGATTGAATATATTTATGTATATGTATTTGATGTGCACAGTGCACACACATGAACAAGCTGAGCAAATGGCGTGATCAGCCGTCATTATAATTTAGAGCTTCAAAGACATCTTGCTTTAATTTAGTTTGATTCACAGCAATTGTTATCCAGACATAACATTCAATTTTGGTTAGCTCGTTTGTTCGTGCCGAGAAAATAGGAGGCATACAGGTCGTGTTCGATTTCCTCTTAAGAAGCAATAAATATTAATTGATTTTCCCTAAAACCATTTATTTTGTAATTCCAAACTGTCATTCTTTAGCTTTATCTAAGCATTTGTGTTTACTTTACTTTATCCAAGCAAGTTGTTAGCAACTATATCTTATTATATTACACACGATAAGCATTGAAATGTGTTACATAATTCAAGCTGATTTGTCGGTGTTATTACAGACGTTGCTGCCAAATATGCCGATCCGGACTTTGTTCACAGAGCCAGTATAAAACGACAAAGGGAACAAGAGCTCAACCGAGTTCGTGTCGAGCTCAAAGACTTGGCCTATAAACTGAATCTCAATCCTATGAATTACATTTCCGAAGGTAAAAAAAAATCTTAACCGGATTCACTCTCACTTTTTATCATGTTCCATAAGCTCTCAGCCTCAAAACTCATGAGTTCAAGCAATAATCCAATGATATTGCGTTAAAGATGATCATGCTCATGAGAATTGTTGTGTACACCTTGAGGGAAAGTCATTACAAGCTTCTTTGTATAAAAAGCTCTTCATAAAATAGGGATCACGCAAGCAAACAGGGAGAGACTTTACTTTAAGGAAGAGTAAACATGCAATCGGAATAAAAACCAAAAACCCACACACACACACAATGCATCGGCAATGATTATTTTGTGATTTTGTTGAGCAAATGTGCATGTTAATACATTCTTTATGAGGTGTACACCACATAAAACAAACAGAGAATCAACATTGCTGCTGGGGATAATGGGATTGTGTAAAACAATTGTGCTCATGAATCAGGATAATGATCCTATTTAGTGTATTGTATTGTGCATCTGTCTTTGGCATGTGATGTTTGATAATTATTTATTGGTTTTGTGTTTTTTTACATTCCAGATCGGGTTAGATTGGTGCCATCTCAATCAATGCAGTCAACATCGTCAATTACTGGACAATCCTCTTATAATAAATCGGCATCTTCCTCTACAGCACTGAATCATGTGTAAAGAATGGATGGTTATTTTATGTGACTGCAGCTATTTATAAGATTTACTAACCGCCTTCCTCTAAAAGCAATGAGCTGCTTGTTAGCGGCTCTTATAGCCGTGTTGCGTGTGAAGAGAAATGATTAAAAATGAAAGATTTATGTTAGCGAGAGATTCCGACTACACACAGCCATGCCGCAATAATACGAAAAGTCAACCTTTATACTAATTACATATTATCTTTCCAAGAAACGCGTGCATTTAGAGCAGTCCTAAAGCATAAAAAAGCCAGACGATAACTCTCAATTTATTACATACTCCTAGCATTCTACACATATGTGAATCATTCATTAAAGATATAATGTTGTTTTAAGTAATATGCATCTAAAGTATTTAAAAAAATTAGATTGTCAGAGTCAAGTAGTTCGAACTTCGAACCAGGATATCAATTAAGAACTTTATCCATGTTAAGTCGTCTCAAAAGATTGTCGATACATTTTAATTTGTTTTCTGGTCAGTTTGATTCACTGTAGAATTAAATGTTTATTTGTTTGATACTCTCTATCTTAAAATAATGATTAACGTACTTAATATAGGATAAATATATTAGTATAAACTTCATGCTATTGTTTTAAACCACTTTCTCCATGTGTCTATTAAGACTTGAGACGCAAAATAACGGAGAATCACATTTTACACAACAGATGCAATAATGTGGATGAATGTGAAGTCAAAAGTCAAGCGAGCGGATGAAGGATTCGATGTCTTTTTTTTACAAATGTATGACTCCTTTGGGGTGCTATTGTTGGTGCTAATTTATTGGTTAAATTGTTGACAAATGCATTGAATTAATATAATATACATAAACTTACAAACTTGAGTACTTTTAAAACTAGATACACTGGAAAATTAATATTGAGCTCAGTACGTTTGAAACATCATGCCAAGCTCAATCGTACAATTGCATATTATGAAAGCCAAATAAAATCTAACAAAATTCCAGGAGCTCCAATCTCATTGTCTTAAGTGTAGCAGAGATAATCAAATACAAATTTCGAATGGTGCTAATTCACGGATTAGATACGGTGTGTTGGGTTGTATATTCTGATTTAAAAAAATCTAAATAAAATGATTTCTTGATGCGATACTGATACTCATAAACAGTGAATGTCCAATCGATTTTAAGGAAAAACTAAAATTGTTTAGCGTACAAAATATGAAACTTTCCTTGTATAATAATATATAAATTTATCAGTTGAGTAATGTTAACATTGTGGATGCTATACTATGGGAAAAAAAGTTTAAATAGTAGAGGCGTCATGAATCTTTTTCAGTTGATAGATTTGTTCGACTATAAATACTGATACCGAGAGTTGTGAATTTGAGCATCATGATGCAATCTTACTGACCTTTTTGATAGACAGAAACAATTTCCAAACCCTGTATGACTTTCCTACAATAATCAATATCAACACACCATTCTTAATAGATCAATCATAGAATTCGATTAATTAAAGTACCCCTTAAAACGCAATTGGAACTTTGGAAGCAGATTCTAGCTTTCAAGTATGCGCAATGTATACTTAAAGCTAAAAATAATAACTGCGCTATATTTTGATCCATACATGTATAATTGCTATACTGTAATATAAAAGACTACACTATCAAGTTCCAGTAACTCTTTACATTGAGTATATTATATTAAAGCGTCACATTTTAGCTGTTCAGAAACTCCTCTAAAACTGATGTACAGACTCTAATGATGATGACAACATGCTGTTATTATTAAGCTATCCAAAAAGGACCTGTTGATCTTGTTCAGTATTATTAAAATAATTAAAGATATAACACTTCATTTATATCGAGCTGGTTGTTATTTTAGTTTTAGATATGCAATATAATATGTAATAAGCAATATAATCGATACGTGGTTTTGGCGATGTTGAATAATGTGGTGGTAATGAGATGTGGTATGTATGCAAGTACAGCCATGCCATGTTTTAATAATAAAAGCTATGTCCTAAAAACATCTTGTCATATAATTTTGTTGATAATTAATTATTAGAAGGTGTGATCATGCGTGGGAACTTGTATTTTTATAGTAATTCCTTGTATGAAGGTGAAATTGAGACGGAAGTTTTAAAATCTAGAACTTTAAAAATTATTACAACTGCTCAAGATGTCGACTCGACGCTAACGAAGTCTAAGTCACACGAAACAAGAATCTTGGAAATTTTTATGGAACATGACGGAAATGGCAAAATTGTTGGGTTTTGTCCTGATTATTGTTACATCCCAATTTTTCCACTTGAATTATTAAATTTCTTCATCAATTAATACACTAAAGGATAAAAAGTCACGGATTCTTTCGAGGTTTTTTTGTTTCTCATAATAAGTACGTAGGCATAAGGAAAAATATATAGTGATGGGCTTCATTATTCATTTAAATTATGAACACGCAGACACTCTTTTGATAATATACGTTACGTACACTACAGTGGATTGTGCAAAATGTAAAGACTGGCTTCTTTGCATCATAATGAAACTCCAGAGGAAAAATGTAGATTTCCAGCCCATTGGACAAGTTTTTCCCATAATCGCTAAGTCATGCTATTAGGTAATGGTCAAGCCAGTATAATTCAATGGCTCAATTCATGTTTTACATCGACATCACACATAACCTCGCATTTTAATTGCTGATACACAAGTGATGGTACGGTACGACACAAACAAGAGACAGTGAGAACAAGTTACAAAGCAAAACAACGATTTGCACTGGAAAACGGGTCATTTAAAAAATCGTTATGAGATGAGTCAAAAGTCAACCTTCAACCTTGGGAGCATTAAATACTTTTTGTCCAAGGCTGGAAATAAAATCAGTTAATCAGAAGGTCATCCGTTGAATCTGCCGTCATCTTAAGGCTGCATGGAAATAACCTTTAACGGACGTATTAAGATTACATTAAGATTTTCCTTTTCCTCCTGAATATTTTTGTTATTTTTTCCCCGATCGGGATCGTCAACGTTATAATTTCTTTTAAATCAGACCGCGATTTTCCTATTACTATTCATCAAAGCAGGCTCAATCATAATACATATCAAGAATGTTACAACCCAATGAATGTCTTAGAAACGTATTTTGCGTGGTATCAGGATACGTTTCTAAGACATTCATTGGGTTGTAACATTCTTGATACATATCAAAAATCTTTCTCGTTTTCGTTATTTTCCTTCCTCGTACAAATTACTGGGGATCCCACTCCCACACCTTTCGTGGTATGCCTTTGATAAGTTTTCTCCTTGTTATTTGGATATCTTAGAGGAGATCTTCGGAAATTTTTTTGAATACATTTTGCAATTTTGTAAATCGTTGTGTCAGTAAATGGTACTATTGCTGCATTCGTATAATGAAAGGATAAGCTCATTTCTCAGGGTTCGCAAAAATGTTACATTTGTAATGGCATGATTGTTGATACCAATAAACTATGGTTAAATTATGTATTAATGTATATTGATTATTTATACACGCCAACTGCAAGGGGCTCTAAGTTCTCCAAATAACAAGGAGATGAGTTTTCAAGCGCGCACCAAAATTGAAACGGAAGGCCCAATACTAATTTCATTTTATTGAAACCTCGAATTTGCCAACACGTGTCCCAGATAATGTTTTGCGTCAACTAACACCAGATGACCAAGTACAGAACTAGGGTCAAGGATTGTATAGTTTATGTATTTATGTTTGCAATGCCGTACATTATGATCTTCAGAAAAATAAGCAAGTGAAAATGTAGTTGAAATCCTTTAAATTACAGAGCGCGTTCTTGGGTGATGACTATGAAAAAATAATTTTCTACCAGTCACCAGAACATTCTTCATTTCAACAAAGTTGCCAAATTTAACATATCATTATCATTACTGACACATGTTTTAATCTGTGTCATCATAAAATCAAAGGTTAAAGTCAAAGAAGATTTAGATCTCCAACAAAGTATCTATGTTGTAGTATATGATTTTATCAAACATTTTTATGCTCTTGTTATTCAAAAATAAAATTTTACTTTGAGTAAATGCCATCATGTAAGTATACGTAGCGTCCAGAGGAACAGTCTTTCGGAACTGTAACAGTTTATGACTCATGACGTCCGACAAAAATCAATTATAGTGATTTACACGTGTGAATACATTTTAAAAGCATTTAAGAATTTAGTGTTACTTCAATTGATTTATTTCCTTTTGCGTATTTTGAAATACATATTACAAATACGTATAACAGAGCAAAATACATTTTATTGCTACAACAAATTTCAAAACAAGGTACTCAGGCAGGTACACCATATTACAATGTACATCCCATCATACGATATTTATGCTATGTAAAAAAAAATTCTTCACGGACGGACATAAGCCAAAGGTGATTTTCCCATGGATTGTATCCAACATGACTCACAACAATATCATGATTACAATGTAGCTCACTGCAAAAAAAATTAAAACTTGTCTCAGAAAAAATGTAACATAAAGCTTTACATGTTTATTCGCATCAAGAGTCAGCGTCGAGTCCATCCTCTTGTCCATCGCATTCCACTGAAATTTTCATATTGTGAGTAAGTAATGGCAATCATAATCATTATATCTGTAGCATGTAGAAATGGTGTATATTAATTTAATATGCACGGGCGGCCGGGCGGTGCACTCACTAGTTTGTACAAACAACGTTGACGCTAATACTTATCCATGAAGCTTTACACGCTGATGAAGTGAATGTATTTATTTTCACTATAATACAGAGTTAGATATAGTGATCAAATCAACGTCAAGAAAGGAAGCCGTGAGAACTTCCTCTGAAATAACATATAAGTGCATCTGCCTTGTATTTAATTCATTAACTGCATTGCAAAAATACGCCAATACGGTTGGGATTTAATGGGAAAATACTTACATATAAATATATAGCTAATGAGTTTAAATATGGTTTAACTTTAAAACAATTATTCCTATTCTACGTATTTTTACGATGGTATGTTATGCACAATTAGAAGTTACGTTCACGCGTGAATAAGCCATAAGAAAATGAAGCATCTTCATTACCGTCTTCATTTGGAGAATGGATGAGCTTTTTACTACTTTGTTGTGCTTTATACATGTCAATCAAAAACAGAGTGAAGGTTACCGTGTGCAGAAAACATAAGTTTATCCTCCTCCGAAATCCACACGGGTTTTATTCTTGTGCTGGCATAAGAGAAGGAAAGTTGTAGTTTCGAGAACTGGACAATAATTTTTAATCAAGATGGATTTTCACCACCGCACGCACAATTTATTGCTAAGACTGTCCCGATCCAAATACTTTTTTGGATTGGAAATATTACTTTCAGCAGTTATAGGAATTACACTAGTTTTTCCAATTTTAGGCACACTACTATTTCTTAATGAACTTTTACGATTTTGTTTCAAAGCTTACTTGTGGCTAGTTTATAAAGATAGTGTGAAACTAACAGATGACGAAATTGGTACAAACTACCTTCGATTGGCACCAAAAGAGCGACACACCGTTCTCTACCTGGGCGAGCTTGAAGGAACACTGGATGTGGAAACAATTAGAGAAAAATATCAAAAGCATGTGATTGAAAACAAAGTGTATGAAAAATTGACGTACATTTTTGAGGAAAAATGGCAATACGTTTGTATGAAAAAAGACAAAAATTTTGATATAAAAAATCACATTCGTTACTATCCCGGAACGGAGGAAAGAACAGTGACGGAAAAGGAATTAATGAGGGAAATTCTTCCTAAACTCAGTGGTCCATTTGAAGATAATGAAAAACCTCAGTGGGAGGAAGTTATCATTCCATTCTATGAGAAACCGCCGTCGATATCCACGACGCTTGAAGAAGAAAATGTTTGTGATAACGACAAACAAACAATCAGTTTGAGGATTATTCGAACGCACCACTGCTACATGGATGGCGCATGTACTTTAATCATGATTGCAAACACATTCAGTGAAGAAGGAAAGTCATTTCCGTATGTCATCGACCCATGCAAACCATTAAAAATTTCAAAACTGTCCATGTTCCTATACAAGCTTACAAGCGTCGCATTGTTCGCAAGCATGTTGGTGCGCTATTTATTGATGCCACCTTTCTTGCGAGACTCGCGGTTTGCAGTTAATCCCAAGACACAGGGAGAAGTTTTATTTGGCTGGACCAATAAAATTCACATGGACATTTTTAAAAGTATCAAAGAAAAATCTGGTGTGTCGATGCCTGCTATTGTGTCCACCGTTTTATCAGGTGCCATTAGAAAACTTGAGATGAAATATCCTCGTGCTCAGGGCAAAGGCAAATTTTTAAATGAGCTCATTAAGGTTCCCGATACTCAACAATTGTGGGTAGTCGCTGGGATGTTTCCTTACTCTTCAGATAAGCCTACTAACGAACATATTGTTATTGAAACACAAGTAAACACAGCGGATATTTCTTGTTGTGAGCGGCTAGCAATTATGAATGATGACTTGGGAAGATTAGCCAAGAACCCGATGGTTACCGTATACTACTGGTTTGGAAAAATACTTGGCACAACTCCGCATTTGATTGGCAAGACGCTCCTCAGCTTGACATCTTGTCCAGCAATTTTGAGCAACATACCATTGTGCACAAGAAACTTTAAAATGTGGGGGAGAGAGTGTTATAGCATTGTTGGATGGGTGCCGTTATTGGCAAAAACTGGTAAGTTGGAATTTTTGCAATGCCTATTTTTTTTCGTTCGTTCTTTAACATTTACTTACATACATACTTATGCAGGCTTGGGAGTCGTGTCCGTACGATATTCAGACC
The DNA here is from genome assembly GCA_034695485.1 of Entomobrya nivalis. Taxonomy (NCBI): domain Eukaryota; kingdom Metazoa; phylum Arthropoda; class Collembola; order Entomobryomorpha; family Entomobryidae; genus Entomobrya; species Entomobrya nivalis. The sequence continues at coordinate 14,310 of JAQFZH010000798.1, forward strand.
ACTTTCGTTACTGCATTCAAGTCGACTCCAGTGTAGTCAACCAAGAAGAACTAGACTACTTTGTCGATCAGATAGAACAACAAGTGGAAGAACTACTGTCAGAGACGGCTCAGTTGAAAAGAAAAATTTCAACAGTCCCTGGTGTGTTTGACCGTGAAAAGGCAAACAAACAAGCTGAGTTACTCACACCGGTTGCCAAATCAAAAGACATTGTTACCGATAGTTTTGAAAATGAGGATGTAGGTGATCTACTTGAAAATTGCATCAATAACAATGTTATCACCGGTGAAGAAAATGCCTACAACTTAGGAAGATCCATCATCAGTAAAAATTATTCCTTTATTTCTAAACTCAAGGATAGTCTTGAGCAAATAAAACACGGAATTAGGAAACTGAAAGAGGAATAACGGACAAGTGGAACTAATGAAAATGATTATGGTCTGTAGCGATCATCGGTTTTTTAAAAATAAATTTAAGTGATTTTTTATCCTGCTAAAATAGTTTTTGTTGTTATCTTGCTTGCATACGTATGCATATAATGATATTTAGGGATATCCATAATCAAAAAATATTTTTTGTACGTTAATGTATGATACGAATATGAATTGCAAAAGGTAGTATTTATCATAAAAAATGATTTTTTCATTAGCATAATCTGTGTGCTATGTACCATTGGGTTTTACACTCAAGCGTTGAACTGTGGGAAACTAGTGGAAGTGGAACTGGACAGAATCTGCACATATTCCACCAAATCCTTGTGCAATTGAAAAGGGGAACAATAGTTGCGAAATATTTCTTGTGTTCTTGAGAGTCTAGACAAATGATGTTTATATGAATGATTGCCGAAGCAAAAATATATTTTATACCCTCTGTTGAAAATTGAGAACTATGAACCATGGTTTTCATTAAAGAAAAAAACAACATCAAAATTAGAGTAAATAGCGCTGCACTGCACTGTCATAACTTTTTATGTCGACTAAAATAATAGTTGTGTATTTTATTGACCAAAACATGCATATTAAACTATCCATCTATAAATAAATTTAATAACATAACAATACGCAAAAATGGCTTGCTTACATCGTGTGATAGTTGAACAGGGAATCAAAAAAGTAATTAGGCGTGTTTTTGCAAATTCAAACTGACAAGGTATCTTAGCTTAGCTTACGATTACATTCTTAAGTCATGCTATGCTGCTGCATGCTGGAGTCATGATGAGTCATATAATAATTTCTAAAAAAAACATAAATCTCCTAATTCAGTTTTGATTTCAAAAAATTTTCGTTTCTCATAATTAACAACAATTTGCCGTCCTAATATGCATTAATTTAAGAAGTAGATGCAAAATATGTCGTTTTCTGTTTTCACCAGATTAGTAATTACATTATTGTTGTATTTTTCCTTTTTCGGTGACAATTTTGTTTTTCAATAATTTGCGGAATATTACTAGAATTTTAAATTTTCACACTATTTCTCAAAATAGCATTTAATATGACACGTGTATCTATTTGATTGTTCATAATTTTTGTTGTCTGAATGCCTGATGAGTGATGAGCGTTTAAACATGCATAGCTCCTCGTGTGAATGCACTTTTTCATTATTGCATATAGACATGTATGTATTTACATTGTTACCAAATACTTTATGAATACACTAAAAGCGTACCAGTTCAGTACTACTCCTCCTAGTTTGACGTTTGTTAGGCTAATTCTTAATTCAACTTTAACGCTCCACGTCTAGATTAATTGATATGTATGTACATAAGCTCATATTATTTTAGGCAACGTACTGAAATAATTTGCCATTTGCCTATTGTTTTAGCTCAGAAAGTTCTGTGATGTTCTTTTAATTATGTATTGCGATTTAACTTTCAATTAAGATTGGATTAGTAGTTCTTCTTATTGGTATATTATTTGTATAATATATCCAATCTTCATGCTTGCAATTGCCAATAATCTAATTTTTAATAGATGAATGATTGTGCAAATTGACTGTAATTTTCTGTTTCAATTAAGTGTCAATCAGTTTAAATATTATCTATCATTTATTGTAATTAGGCAGTCTTGGCGATTTTAATTTAGCACCTCAAAAGTGTCACATTTTGTGAATAATTATGTTATAATCAAGTTATAATTATCTAGCTATAGGTCGTTTTGTGTATTTACTGAAAATATTTAGTATTATTGTTTATGAAATTAATTGTATTGTAATGCTTGAACAATGTATGTCGGGAAAATGTGAATTGTAGATTTGCTCATTTACTAGAATAGATTACGAAACTACGATTAAGAATTCATGTATGTGTTCACAGGAGGAATCACGTGACAGCCAAAGATAGAATAAGAAAAACGCAATTTTTGTCAGCTTTCACATTGGTTTTTCGTTGTCTAATAAAAATATAAAAAGATGAGCTCGGTTGTGGGAATACCCATACTTCAATTCTCAACATTTGTCCACAACTTTTTTTTATTGGCATTTTGATAAATATCAAAGAATCATTCTGTACACTGTATGCATGTGTACTAAAAATAGTCTAAACGTAATTTTAATATCCTGAGCACTAGTTCCAGAAAAACAAAAACAAATTCATTATTGGTCGTTATGCTATTAAAAATGTCTGGTTTAAAAATAAACTAATTCCACAAGCAGTGCGGATTTAATTTTCAGGAAATTACTTTCTGGTAGTAGGCACAACAAATTGTGATTCTTCACCTGCTTTACAGCAGACACCGCTCATCATAGGTATCCATTTCCACAAGATTTCGCATTTTGCTCAACAACACGACCAGTAAAAAACATGTTATACACGAAAATTGCATGAGTTACAACGTTTTATGCAAAAAATTATAATAGGTAATACGTGAGCAAATATTTGCAATGTGTAGTATAGTATTTGTTATTGAGGTAGTTTTTTGTTTCGCTCCAAGATTAAGGAAAAACTTGGAAAAATACTTTAATAAAATAAAAACAAATCATGAGATGTACACCTGTTATTAGTCAAATTGGACAAACGCTTCCAGTGCATGAATTTGCGGACAAATTCTTACCCAAATTTCGAAATTTTATATGATATTGCATATAAACTAACACTTTTTTGTCGCATGATAACAAGCGTAAGCAGACTAAACAGTTTAAATGTTGGGTGACGGCTTAATAAAAGTACATACCATGCCTATAGTTCCGACGTAAGCACGATAATTGTTTGATGGTTTTTTTTAAAGGTTGATGCAGGTCTCAAGGTTACCTTGAACAGTTACTAACAGTTTACGTTTTGTTACAGAAAGCCATGCTATATAATGAGAGGGAAGTGGATGTTACAATGGAAGAAAAACAGCACGTACAATTTTTGCAAAACGATTTACAAAAAAATATAATGCGATTTTATGCATATAAATATTATACATACATATATAGTACGTGCACACTGTACAGTGATATCCAAAGCTGGTACATGATATTATTGAGCACAATGTCGTCCCAAGACCTATTTAATAGATTAGACCAAACCAAACACAGTAGTGCAAAGGTGAATCTCCTTTCTACAACTTCCTTCCGTGATTGTCCTCATTTTTCGTCCATTGTTATTATTATTATGATCTGCTTCAGGCCTAAAATGTTTTGTAAATTGCTATATATCATTGAAACTTTGCTATTAAAGTTTGCTGCTAAAGTTAAAACAACAACAACAAATATATAGACAGTTATTTCTGCTTATCTTTTTTTTATTCATCCTATCTGTAGACATGAAGTTTGTTCTTTATAAGACTTTAGAATATCATCTTAGAATTTGATGAATAATTATATTGGATTTATAGGCAACGATACAAAAACATAGGTTTTGCTGTAGCTGAAGCACAATTTTTTATCGTAAAATAGCTGTTGTTGTATTAAATTAATGGGTTGGACTTACATGTATATGCAATACTTGGCTACCCATTATTCAGTGGAATTTTTTGCCCAAAATTTAGCTAAAGACTGGATGAAGTTGCAAAAAAAAGTTTCCGGAATAATCTCATTTTGTTACAGTAATACCACGATTTTATTCAACAGGTGCACCGCTTGCTTTAAACAAGTACATCTTTTCATTTAGTTAGTTTGCAGATTGCATTACGAAGCAAATCCATTTTTTTTACATTATTTCACAATTCGCAAAAAATAAACAATTTACCAATTCACATATTTCAGACATACTCTAACATCTAAAGCTTAATGCTTTGCTATTATAGACTATAATTATTATATTAGCACAGTGCTTTCGCAACTCAAAAAGTCAAGCAAAAAATATCTGGATATAACTATACTTACTTCATTTAGAATAATTCGTCTATATACCATTTATTACGCTTGACAGATATATTACTTTATATTGCTTTTCGTGTACAATGAACACTGTAATTTACAGTTAGTAAACCATGATGTTATCTTGATTTTAACCTAATTCGGCACAACTGCATTGAGACATATGCACTCAAAATTCTCAGATGAATGCATATGTTCAAATTGTGCATTCTTCGGATATATGATTTTTATTTTTTGAAGATGCAAGCAAGCACTGAAAACTTGTGACTTGTCACTAAATATTCAACAAAATCAGGTAAGGCTTAGAAAAGCGGAAAGCAAAAGTGGTTTGGCAACATTTTTTTCGCAACGTATTTTTTGTGTGTGCAGTACATGCAATGCAAGTCAAAACAAGTATTAAATACGCACTACGCACTGCTTGAATATTTTGTTTGAATCTTGATCAACAAATTGTAAGAAGTGCTCAGTATAAGACATACAGTAAAATTATTTTGCGTGCAAATACCCATGTTATATCCATTCATACTCTGATGATGATTAAGAAGAAGGTAAGTAAATACGCATGTACATTATGGTGAAGCCAAAATGATGCGGTGCATAAAATAATTCATTAGCCAAGATGGCTCACAATTGAAAACAGCCAGCCGTTGAAACGGTAAATGCAAGTGCTGCGGGGTGCTCGAATAACTGAATTATTTTTTAACGAATACAAGATTTCAACGAAAAATAAATAAAAATGTCTTTTTTTTGCATAAGATATATGATAGTTTTACAGAATTCTATTTATACCGAATCAAAAATGAACTATAAAAATGATATTATGCAAGCGCAAAAGGCCGGATGAACGTACCAGCACAATACACAACAGCCTATCTAATGATTTGCGTTACACGCACTTAGCAATCAGAGGAATCAGGTAAATCACTACTTGAGCAAATAGATAAGCATGCTAAGGTTGAGTGGAAACGTCCCTTGAGATATGTTTAAACGACTAACGACCATTATGAGCTTTGTATTTTGAGCACCTCATCTGCTCTTAAGCTAAACACATGATCATCAATCTGTACCTCTACTACTGATGTCAACTCATGTATGTAAGAAAATATTCGGTCAAGCTGTACATAATTTAGTAGACTACATCATATTGAAAATTATTAATGGAGATAAGACGTATTATTATTACACTCTGCTTATACCCCTTAGCCAATATTTGAACCACTACCAAAACTGCATATGACGTGGGTACTTAATAGCAGTTTGACCTAGACATGCAAAGGGAACTGGTGTGGTAAATGAATCTTTTTTTGCTCTGTGGCCGCATGCGCAGCACTGCGCTGCTCCTGTACAATATACAACTCTGCATTCAGCACTACGTTTCAACTTTGGTTCCTATTGCAGTGGTTGATTTCAAGGACATTTTTTCAACAAAATTTACGTGTGCCTGATAAAAATTGAACCCACAAATTGGTATTGAAAATTATCACCTTGGACGAACTACATCTAAACCCTTTTACATCATCGAATCCTCAGTTTGAATACATATCCCATATCCTTATCCCACTCGTGTCGCATCATTTTGTTGCACTCCGGGTTTGAAATAATATTAGTATATTTTTGTCCGAATATGCTACATCTACAGAAACACTAAGCTAATGATATTGTATAAGGAAGAGTCATCGTACTAAAGGAGTAATTCTGTGAACAATTTACAATTCTGTCAAGGAAGACAAGAAAATCAATGTTGGTGCGACCTTTATCTGCAACAAAAGATATACTGCAGTATAATAGGAACCCATTCATTTTTTGGGGGTTTCTCTACAAGCTATACTTCTAAAAGTATCTATCTATTCAGTCTGCAAAGTGCGACCCAAGAAAGACTATTCACTGACTGGATATTTACAGAATCTGATGTAATCTCCAATTGAGACATGCGGGGACTGTAAACACCATCTAAGACTAGTTTTTTCATCTCTCTCTGGATCGGGGTTCAATTTTTTCTGGATTGCCTATCAAACAGTGGTCATTATCAACATTTTTTTATACGGACAACAGATACAACGTATCATAAACGAGACCTGCTGCTACCTCAATCACATCACGTAGCCGAAATTTGCAAAAAACCATTTGCAATTTCAGGATTTTTTAGAATACCCTGCGTAATTGTGAGCTGTGCCGATACCATTCAGTTTAGCATTGATTTACCAAATTTCCCAAAAGTTACCATCATCATCGTTCAGGTGAGTTCTGAAGGTCATCATAATCTTTTCTCTTTAATGACCGCAGTGTATGAAATTGCATACATTAGCGTGACAAAGTGATATTCAGTTTTTGCGGTCTACTACCCAAAATTTCCAGTTTGCTGTTCATATGCATACTTGAATCCTTGAATTCCCAAGTTTGTTTCACTTCAGTAGAAATACAAATACAAATAACAACATCTCTTTCAAATTCAGTTGCCATTTTGTACGTACCTAACCAGTTACAATGAACATGAGCAAGAAATCAAGAGTTTCCTCATACAAAAGGACAGTTTTTAAATCAGGGAAGTTTAAAATTAAAATTTTAAATATATAGTCAACAATTTTTCAGATTTTTCATGTGACAAAAATAATTAGCATAGCAATCAACAAGTACAGGAATTCTTTTTTTCATCAATAAGAGTTGAATGTCATTGCACCCATTGTTGCCCTTCTACTATAATCGCTTCACTGCTCCCTGTTCATCCTACCATTCAAAAAGCTCACCGGTCAAAATTATATTGTTAAATTTGTCACAAATTTTATGCCTGTGATTTTTATAGCATTTATACCTGGATAACATATCATTTTAACACTACACTTAAACGCATTAATAAAGATTCGATTCTCATTAGTTTGCCAGAACAAGAAACGAAGTGAACCCATTTTCAGTAATAGACTAGACTACAAAAATAAATTAAAGTTTGTGAATTATGGCAAGCCAAAAATCATTACTCTGTTTCTCTATTCATTTCGCTATATATTTCGAATGACTGAATATAACAAGCTGAACCATCATAAACAAATGTCAAATGGTAAAACTTTATTAAAAGCCTTGTATGTTTTGTGCTTGCGAAACTTGATACATAAAGCAAGTCAAGGTTATTATATAACACTAACCAAACATGAGACCATTAATTTTACAAAAAAATAAATATTTCATTATTTGTTACAGTGAGTGAGCAGCAGCCAAGCAGCCCATGGAAAAAAATTGCAGAGAGTGCATTGATAAGCAAATTAATGAAGTGTAACAACATCATCTCCTATAACTCGTCTTCTGAATTTGCCTGGCGCACAAGAGAATCGTGATATGCAACGAGTGCCAAATAATTTATGATTTAATGTCTGCCGTTGCTGTTACACTTGACGCGCACCAATATTTGTCTAAAATTAATTCATGAAAAATTAACATGACGTTTCGCAATCTTCAACGCTGTTATCATCAGGAATGTGTTTGTAATATGCGCAGTGCATTGAACTGATGATAAAATTGTGAACCGATTAACTGTTAAAGATTTTGACACAGAGTTGTCAAAAATACTGTTTGGTTATAATTAAATTGGATCAAAATCATAACTCCACACTTGTCACCAAAATGAAGCACACAACCCCTTCTGAAGAATCCATACCCTGGTTTATATTCAGGGTTATATGGTCAACAGTCGTAGGAACCATATTCGTAATCCCCTGTTTTACACTCATGTACATTGGAAACGAGATTCTTAGAGTTATTGTCAACTACAGACTAAAAAAGAAATATGGACCACACACTACAGTCTTGGAAGAGGGAAGTGATGCAGTATGGCTTTACAAAGCGGAAAATGGCAAGCGTCAAATTCTTTACTTGGCCATAAATGACAACCAAATGGATTTGGAACGACACCGGCAAAATTACGTGAATAAAGTATTAAGCAGTCCCAACTATTTAAAACTAAAACAAATCTTTACGGAGGACTTTGGATTCAACATTCAAAAATATGATGTCAACTTTGACATAAAAAATCATGTCAAAATTTTCGAGGGCTCTGAAGATAAAGTAATCACTGAGGAAGAGTTGATGGATCATGTGCTCCCCGTGCTAAGTGAAGAAATGGATAATAGTAAACCCCAGTGGGAGGACGTGATCATTCCAAAATTCAAATATCACAAGGATGACGAAAAAGTGAGAAGTGCTCGAGTGTTTCGCATTCATCATGCTTATATGGATGGAGGCTCAAACTTGTTAATGATTGCTGATACTCAGTATGAAGGACAAGATGGCTTTCCATTTGTAGTGGATCCACAAGCCCCACCGAAAATATCACTTTGGAAAAGAGTTCTCTATAAATTCAACTGTTTTCTACTATTTGGCTGGGTGGTGGTATATGGATTGTATGCACCAACTGCTAAAGTAGTTCGAAACCGCTTTAGAACCCCGAAGCTCTCAGGTCAAACCAATTATGCGTGGTCAAAACCGATACCCATCAAGGTCTTGAAACAAATCAAAGACAAAAGTGGCGAGAGCATGCCAACTATCTTAATGTCTGTCTTGGCTGGTTCAATTCAGAAGTTAAATGCGAAATTCCCATCAAAGGACGATGAGTTCGTATTGGATGGAAATAAACAGCCTGATGAAATTACAATTGGGATGGTGGCTGGAGATTTTCCGTATCCGGATCTAAAACTGAAAAATCGTCACACAATTTTCCATGTAAAAATTGACGTATCTCCAAGAGCGCCTTTGGAAAGGCTGGACATAACTAGTGACATTATGAAGAGGGTTATGTGGGATCCTCACGTGTATCTCAATTTACTGATGCCCAATCTTTTTGGAAGGACGCCAATATGGTTCTCGGATGCTTGTATGAAAGTTATGGGATTTCCTATGGTTTTGAGCAATATCCCGGTGGCAAGACGAAGGGTGAAATTGTGGGATAATGACGTTTTGGATATTGGGGGCTGGCCTCCCATGCTTTCCATTTGTGGTACTTGATTTTGAAATGCTTATAAGCCTACTTCTTTATATTCAGAACTTAATTGATTAAATTTTCTTCTTTCAGGTATTGGAATGGTGACAATCAGATATGGCGAGGATCTTCGCGTATGCATGAATTCTGACAAAGCTTCCATTTCTAAAGAAGAACTAAATTATATAATCTCTCAAATCTCCGAAGAAGTCAACAAGCTTGCTGAAGAAGTGGATGCTGTCCACAAAGTAATTTCATCAGGAGACGAGGCAGCAATCAGCAAACTTCCGCTTTCGAGGAAGCGATCGTCATCGCCTAAAAATTATGAAGACAGCTTCCAACATAGCTTTGAACAAAACAGTTTGCGATTTAGGCTTCATCACAGTATTAGTACTATCAAAGATTCATTGTCAAAGTTTAGGGAACCTTAATATTGACGGACAGAATTATAATACAATGCAGAAAAGATTAACTTAATTTTTAGTCGCGTTTCACAATAATAATATTATGTATATACATTAATTCATTCAGTCGGTACATTGATTGATTTGTAATTAATTGCACTTTACGTAATTGCTCGTAGTTGTGTTACAACATACAAACTTTTTATTAAGTTACATGCAGAAGCCATTCCGTTTTGCCTTCTCAAAAGTATAGTATATTTTTGACCTTCAAAAATACCTACGTTATATGTTTTAGCATTGTAGTCTGTAATATTTGATTCATTAAATCATATATGAGTAAATTGCGTAAGAGGTAATATTTTCCATGCCGTTGCGCTTTCAGGTATGTACGCATGCAAGGAAAAAATGTTCTGTTGACAAGGGATATTTTTATTAGCATTTCAGTACATAACTATATGATAAGTAACTGCAAATTTAATGCAAGTATGAAAAATAATTGTAGCAAAACCTAGATGTTTTTTGTTTTGTCATGAATCATGATTTTCTCTTCATAAATATCAATTAATATTGTGTTGTAAGTAAAATTGTATTGAATGCTAGAATTTCTGGAAATGTGAAGTTGAAGCTAAATTTACTTCATATTTGGTTCAGGGTTCGATCAATACCTAACCTAACTGTATTAATTAAAGGAAATTAATGTAGGCGGTGTTGACAAATAATAGTAATTAATTAATTAGTGACAACTTTGTGACAAGTATTCTTGATTCTATAACTAAATGTTACCATCTTGTTATATTCAAACTTGAGATTGATATTTTGATTTGATATATAAATAATAGGTTTTACTTTGTGCCCATAAAATTAAATGAACATAGATTTAGAGTACAGTGAATAAATTTATGTATTATGCTTGATATACACCGCCAATCTGATAATTTACAAACCGTAATTGTTTGTGCAATGAATAAATCCGTAAAACTAAGTATTGCATAAAATGTTTTGCGTTTATATATTTGATATGTATCAAGTATCCACTGTAAATTATTAATATAATTATTGTCCGTTTTTATTCCATAATTGTAATATTCCATCTTTTTTACGATGATGTTGGCTCTGAAAATCCGCTAACATTATTCGGCTGTTTAATTAATATATAATGTAGCGTTCGGTGTTTATTTGCACATCAATCATTTAAGTTTTTTCATGATGGCCTATGCTTATGTTTATGCAAACTATTTTTAGCAGTAAGTAGTTTAATTGTGAAGGGGGGAATTATTGTCATCATTAATTAATGTTATTTTCCTTTAACGTCATCAAAAACGAAGACTAGACAACTGTAATCTTAAATCGATGAAGTAGCTTTCTTAATTTTTATTTTTATTGATCATTAGAGAAGTTGTTTTTACTATTATTTGCACGATTTTATATAATAATTGATATTAGGCAATTTTTTCACATTCTTTGCAGCTGCTTGTTTCTAAAACTTTTACGTATTCCGAAATTTGTTTGGTTCCCGCATTCTTTTTAAAGTTTATTTCATTTTAATTACTATTTTGCCATGCTTTATTCATCATGTCACAAATATGTGAAACTTCAATTTAAAATTTGTTATAAGTTAAGTTCTTGTCCAGCAAAATGGAACTACGAAGAGAAAAAGGTTGATTTACTTGCGGGGAGACAACTTAGGTCATTTAAAATTATAACGGCTATTTTCTATTTTCACGTACTTCTTCTTTTCATGAACAGCTTATTTTCTAACAAAGTTGAAACGGTGACTAGTAAACTTATAAGGTGGAACAATTTGTTCTTATTTCTTGCATCTGTCATCTTTCATTTTGGAACTTGGCAAAGCCGAGTGGACCTTGCACTGTTAATAAACTGCTTGAAAAAGTTTAAAACTATGCGTATAAATACACCACGAAATCCAAGTGACGAAGAAGGTATACTTTAAATATATATATTTGTAATAGTATTTACTGTTAACTCTCTGGTTAATGCGTTATCTTGTTTTCTAGAGAAACTCAAGCCAAACATACCACGCATCGAAAAAATCATTTTATTTCTCTTGTCAATTTCAACTATATTATTATCTTTAACAATTGGTGTAACATTATTAATTAATCCGTGTTTTCCACCATACCTGGGGTCTATTATATTGAGTTGTGGTCGTAATGATAACATCGCTTGGATTGGCCTACAACACCCAATTGTCGACATTGCTTTGAAAATTATCTTGGCATTATTTGGTGGATGGTTTTATGCAGTATGTTCCTCCACTGTCATGCTCCAACTTTTAACCTTATATGTGACAACCGGATGTCTAAAAACGTATTTGAACCAATTAAACCAGTTCGTATACCCTAAGAAATCATTAAAAAATATTTTGACTTAATCCAAATCATCTTGATATTTCTAGTAATAATTTTTTCTTAATTTACAGAAGCGCGTTACCTCAATTTATATATCGAGAAGTAAGCGTACTTGGTGTTTTACTAAATCAAGTCCAAAAGCGTGTAATTCTACCCACTTTACAAATGGCTGGTGCTATTGCTGGAGCCGTTTCTTTATTTACTATATTTAATCTGCATTATGCCGTTCCAGCTCCGATTTTGTCATTTTTTGGTGTCATTCTTTTGGACTGTTTGAGTTTGCAGTACTTCATTTTCGGTTCCGCTGCACAAGTGTTGGTTAAATCACGAAAATTATCAAGAAAATGGAAAAGGCAACGAATCGGAAGATCTGATAAGGAGAGAAGCGTAAATAAATCATTTGCAAGGTCATGTGCTCCTATAACTGTAAAATGTGGATGGCTGAATTATGTTACTGTATTAACACCCGTAAAAACAACGAACTTTATACTGATGACAACAATGAAGTTGTCATTTTTCTGGCAACGGTAAACAAAAACCCATAAAATATTATCTTAACTGATTCCAGCCGAACGAGTCGATATTAGTTTCAAAGTTTCAATATATAGTATAATTTTTTCTCATTGCAACTTTGTAAAGATTTAATGAATGATTAGTCGCGTTTAATAATAATATGTATGAACATTACTTCATTCAATCCATAGATTGATTGGTTTGCATTTAATTTGACTTTACATGATTGCCCGTTTTTGTGTTACAACATACAAACTTCTTATTAAGTTATTTGCACAAGCCATTTCGTTCTGCCATCTAAATATTATATTATATTTTTGACCTTAAAAAAGAATTGTTTTATGCTTTAGCAGAGGAATACTAGACTCATTAAATCGTAGGAGTAAATTACGTATGAGGTAATTTTTTCCATGCCGTTGCGTTTTCAGGCATGTA
>JAQFZH010000799.1:0-27291 GCA_034695485.1 Entomobrya nivalis
ATATGCCGTAGTTATATAATTATGCAAAACTTTTAAAACGATCCGTCTGCACAAAATATTTGTAAATGGTTTTGTTTTTCCATTTTTTGACTGTCTCCTTTAAGGAAGACAGAGAAGAGTTATTTTCATTTAGTGCATTTTTCAAATGATACGGACAAATTGCGCAGAGTCAATAGCGAAAAATTGATCATAATTCCAACAAAATAATTCTGTTTCCTAGGTTATTGTTATTTTTAATTTAATTTGGTCACTACATAGAGACCAATATTCTAACAAACAGGGTTGATAAAAATTAATTTTTACTTTTTACCATAACATTTTAACTCCGTGACAAATATAATATTATAGTAATTACAAGATTATCAAGTGATCAGGTAACATCTTTTGGAATTCACCTTTACAAACATACTCACCATTAGTACGTTTACTAGTTTTCTTGGAGATGACCATATTTTATCCCGTTATTTTATTGACTTTATTGCATCATTATTAAAGACTAATCACTAATCATACATTGGTTAGTACTTCGAAACATGTGTTATAATTTATTAGTATCAAACGTACCCTGAAATCATAATGTGAACTAATTCTTTTTTATATTCCCCAGTATTGGCATAAATAGTTCACGCAAGTGAATATTTAACTAGAGAACTCTGGCTCTCTCTCTAGCCCCCCTCCTATTTACACCCTTTGCGATTTGCAAATAAACTCAACAGTTATCAGCTGCAGTTGGTATATGATCCTCTTATTTAATATGCAAGATTTATAAATTTTACACTACAAATACATCTTATTAGTCCAACAGTTCAGTTTACCATACACAGAACTACATTTACGGAAAACGATACATGTACTTTTCCTCAAAACGTTTTATTTGAATCGAATTTATGATAACAAAGAGGATTACAATGGTACGAATTCGTCATACTACAACTATCGAATTTGATAAGATTGACTCGTTACTAATTAGCTGTTCCTCCATACAACTTTATCTATTGTTTACAATAAACTACTCTCTCACTTCCCAAGGATAAGTTTCGACATCATATTGTCCAAAGTTAAAAACTTGTATACGTTAAAAGTAACATAAATTCTTAGTTAGAAATATTTCACAAAAATAATGAATAAATCTGGGAATACATTCTATAATTCTAGAAGATCAGTATGTTTCCATCAACAATAATTGCAACACAATTTGCATTCTCAATTCTGAAATTAATACAAATAAATGTTTTTACAAATTTCTGTAGCAAAGATTTGTTACTATTTTGAATGCACATTGGTAAAATAGATACCTAATTTGAATAACTGTAAAACTCATAGTATTGCATATTTATAGACTTAGTATAACAGCATCTGGATTTTACTAATGAATTCATTTGACCGCAATTGTTTCATTATAATTAAAACTTTCTCGTGACATGACCACAGTTAGTTGAGTAGCATTGATATAGTTATATAAATAAATACTTTCTAATATATCATAACCAATGACTATAAAACCATCTCGAAAGGAATAGTTGTGGATTTTGTTTGCGTTCGTGATTAATTTGTAATAACTTTGAATTTTGAAAATTTGGACGCTAAATATTTCCTGAAGGTTTACAATTTAACGGATATAAAAGGGAGTTTGATAATAGTGATCATTCAATTTCTCTAGGGAACCTAATAAACTGATAAAACTTGATCATTGTACAAATTGATTGTTACATCAAGTCCACATGCCACGTTAAAAAGTATATTTATTTTTCAACATATGAATTTATTTTCCCAAATTTCTACTAAGCATTCAAAACTTGCATTTTGTCTGAACTTTTAATTATGTTGTAAGAATAATCATGAAAACTGGTGTTGTTAATTTGTTATAAATATTGATGTAAACCGTATTAATTTCACTTTTCGTAAGTGAAACCGCGTTTAATTACTTTATATTCATAGAAAGTACATGTATTTGTAGTGTTCTGTAAGTACGTAAGTATGCGAAGTCATGCGTGTGTGTACTCATCCATAACTGTTCTATTTTTATGTGTCCATATTTGTCTAGTTTAAAACCTTTAGAAATTGAGTATTTCTTGAAAACATTTTGTCTGACGGTACGTTTGTACCTGATATTTGGCGTAAAATGTAAGCTATATTAATGTTGCTAGTTTGTTGTGAATTTATGATAATTGCACAAATACATGTACTGAGACGTTTGCTAGCTCAGTTAGCTAAACAAATCCCTGCGCGACGTTACTCCACCGCGTATGGTCATTCGCCTTAGCTGACTTCCTTTTCTTGACAAAAATAAATACTTATCCATTTAATATTTTAACACAAACCACAGTTGTTTCTCCTCTGTTTATTGTCACAAAGCCACTGTTTTATCACGTGATTATGTCATGTAATTCTTCATGCCATTTGTGATATCAAACATCCATACGATATCCCCTTTTTAAGTACCATTAATCACGAGTTCATTTCATGATATTATTGTTCATTAAGTGACCCTTTGGTTGTTATTGTATTGATACGTTGAGTGAACACCTCTTATTGATTATGTGCCCAAATAAGTTCATAATAACAATAAGTAAGGTACTTGGTTTCCTCATTCGTACCTGGCACAGCTTACACACATTTCTAATTAATATTATATTGTAAGGTATTCTGATAAGGTAAAGTAAATATAAAGTCTAATGATAAGCTTGGTTAATTATAGTTAACACAGGGCCGTATGGGCTCCACTTTGTATATAAGCATTTCTGATTTGAATAAATCTTTGTCTGTGTGCTCCTGTCTCTACTCCTACCATCACCATCAATAAATCACTTCACTTTTTCAGCATTACTTCCCGACGAAAGCTCTGTAATTTCATTGGGCATAACTTTGCATTTAGTCTTATAATTTCTATCTAGTCACTAGCATAGGACGTAGGACGTAGCATATTATAACGTTGAAATAGTGACATTTATTTCAATGTCATTATTCAGTTTTTAGACATTAAAATTTCGATGCATTATTGCATTATTTAGGACTAATCACACCTTGATTAGTCCATTTATACTTTGAATTTGATTGAACTGACTATTTAAAATGCATTTCAGCTAGCAGCCATTTCAGACTTCTGTACATGTAAATTTAATGTACCTTGTGATTAAGTATAGTTTGGATCAGTAAGTATGAGATCTGTTTACCCAAACAAAATCATTCTCATAAAACTGTCACGTCACAAAAAAGCTAAACTCTTATTCGTTAATTCAATCGGGTTTAAACCACATTAAACTGTAATTCCTTTAACATCATGATGACAATTAGGTATCAGTCTCTGGCATTGATATTATGTCACTGCATCTTGGCTTATGATTTCACATTGATATTGACATAAAAATCAGGAATAAACTCTCCTGCTGCTCACTATTGTAGTTTACAATAAGAGAGATTGCAGTCAGTTACTTCACTATTATTATTGATAATAGTTTCATTTCCACCATGTTAACCACAGGCAAATAAATATAATCTATAATTTAACATAGTTTTCCTAAATTTAATATTGATCTAGATTTGTATCAAACTAGATAATGGAACGATATTTGGACCAAATTATACATTACTTGATTAGCCATTATTTTCTGTGGAAGGGTTGATTTTGTTTTTTAACGTAATGTAATGCATCATACCTCCAATGGCTTTACTATACTTAAAAAATAAAGCTGTTTGGGAAAATATGATTTAATTATTAATATAAAGTGACCACTGGTTCCATTCGTAATTAGGATTTTTATTCCAAGTAGTTTCGGTAACTTTTAACCGCTAAATTTTACCCGCTCAACTTTATGTAAACTCTATTCTGAACAGAATGGCTTGTATGACTTGATCAAAGTCAGCCGGGACATTATGATTTTTATCATGATGTACCTTCAACAAGGGATAGGAATCTTACCATGAATTTGGTCATCGGTGTATTTAATTTAAGAGATTTGAGAGAACGATTACTTTAAAGATTTTTTGGTCATTCATTATTCTAGACGCACTACATTGCCTAGTAGACATCACGCTGCTTACTTTGCCGTAATGTTCTCAGATATTTATCATTAATTAGGAATACGACGAGAGCTTATCGCTTTTTATAAACATTTTATTGCTTTGTATGCACTTTTTTCGGTTTATGAGAAATGCTTACTTCAGACTAATGCTTCTTACGATAAGGTCTTTGATCAGATTTTTTTTACAAAAACAGATAAGAAGTAAGTCAAGCATATTTGATTTAGCTGTGCTGTATTGTGGAGCTGCTGTGCGTGTGTGGTTAGTTTTTGTGTTAACTTGTGCTGATCTGAAATAAAAATTCAGTTTTAAAAATAACACCTGAGTATTGTGCACCTGTGTATTGTTGGTAAACGAGTATCATCATCCAATTCAACCCGAAAGAAGAGCATGTAAGTGTACCAGTTGGTACAGAGAAACAAAACAATCTTGCAGGCATCCAATCGGATAAAATGACTTTAGTACTTATGAAATCTGTTTCATTCAACTTGATTGAATAACAATTGGAATAACAGTAAACAACATGTTTATCCTTTAAAGTACTTGCCTTACGTGCATTCAGTCATTCGTTCATTATATATTAACATATATGTATTTAATACAAAAGCATTATATTTGTATTACATTTTACAAACAAATCATATCGTCGAAAGACTACTACGCCTAAAACGTTTTTGAGGCACAATCTGGTATTCACACAATAAAAAATATTAATCAATCAAAAACAACACATGGAAATTTCGTGATCAATGATTAGTTTTCGTGCAACACTTCCATATGACACGCTGCCAATATGACTACATACTTTAAATCGTATTAGATTGTCTATAATTCATGAGTATAATCTTACTAGAAACCCAAAACAACGGCGCTTGCAGATTTGCAAGTGAATGCTAATTTCTTGGTTGCCTTCATTTGTTGATTACTATTGCGGATGCATTTCTTAAATATTATACAAGTATGAATATAATACACAATTAACAAAATAGTGGTATAACCAAAATTTCAACTTGGTCTATGCTATTTTGTTGAAATGGAATTTATTACATTGGCTACCTTTCCAGAATTTCATTATAAAACCTAAATGTATGTTTTTTAGTTTTAAAAATTCCAAAAGTTTCAAACTTATTAAATTCAAACAATGGTGCTTGCGTATAATGTGAAGACATACCTAATAGTTTGATTACACTTCAATGTGTAAAACAGAGATTTTTTGTTCTTCAGGGATTGTTTGAAAATACTTTTTGTTGGTGAACCTACTTTTTACAAGAACACGGAGGATAGTCTTGTGTGAATGTGATTTACTACACTTTCCTTTCATGTGTTATAATACATCCCATTCAAGTTTGCACACATTTCAACTGTCATGGATTGATATATTTTTCTCGCAATTTCATAACACATTTTCAGAAATTTCTTCGTTTGGTGCATATTCTTCGTTTGGTCCCATTGCACAAAAGAGCTCTCTTACTTGAAACGATGTGTGAATACACATGGTATACCATATTTGTTAACAATGAGCTATTGATATTTTATCCGAATACAAACCAATCAATTTGGTTGTAGCTAAATAATTCGTTTGAAAATTATATTTTACCGGAAGTTAATATTTTAAAATGTTGATAACTCATATTTTTTGCCACTGGTATTTTTTTTCATTACAGTTCACTAATTGTCTTTGATACTTCCCTTCTTCACATACTCCAAATGAGCATTAGGGCAAAATTAAAAGGTATGGTTAATAATCTTTGAATGTCCGTTGTATTTGTTCCAAATATAGTTTGGGACTTTAATATAACTCATAGTTTGTACTAGTTTTGCAATGCTTGTGAAAAACGCTCGTATTACTTTTATATCAATATTGTTGCTATTTTTTTTTTAAATATGGAGTGGAGTAGGCATGAGCATACTTAACCCAAGTACTTAATTTAACCCCTCAGGTCAGTGGAAGGTCAAGCGGTTACCGATTTGGAATGGATTTCAGATTGGTATGGCAAAAATAGATTTATTTTTTATTTTGGTTTTCTTATGGCATTGGCATTGTGTTGATTGTGTGTGAGATTGAAACAAGAAGTTAAATGGTAATTTTTCCATGGAATGAGATTATAATTTCAAATACATGTTGAAATTATTATATGTCTAATGTATTTGCAATATATTTGTTGCTTCGGGACGGACGAAATGTTAATGTTAAGTCAAAGTAACGCTTATTAAACTGAATTTAAGCCCCCCAAATTCAACTTATGTTCCTCAAACCAAATTTGTTTATAAAGCCAAATTTACGTTTCTTAATAAAATATGTGTATTATGCCTCAGACTATCGTTATTCAAATCAAGTAAAAATTTACAGATTCAAATTTAATTTCCCACTGAAATACTCGTTACTAAAACAAATCAAATGTGCACTGCTCAGAAAATTCAATCGAAAACGATTCCTTATAAGCAATGCAAGCCCGTACTGTGAATTTAGTAGTCATTAAAAAACGAAACTGAGCAGCTTATTGTAAACGTTTTTTTGTTGTTTCTAATTGACCTATTTACTTGATTGAGTAACAGGATTTTTAAAACTTTACATTTCAGACAAAAATAATTGAACTTTAAAACTTTTCTGATAAAAATTATCATTCATTTCTTACTACTCCTCTGATCACCTTCATACACATGTCTGATAAAGATAAAATATCCAGAGAAAACCGCTTACAACCTGTTAAACGAATGCCCTGAAATGCTGTTAAAATTGCTACTACGATTTCAACACCAAACCAAAGCCAGATAAATATCTAACCCCATTCCACATGGATGAGCACTACAAGTCCAGTTCCTTTTTCAAGCTTTACAAGGCCGTTTTAAATTGAAGTATATATTTAATATAAATTCAATTGTAACGTTGAGTAGTTATGTACTTGTTATTTTGATGTGTGATTTGATGTGATTAAAATGAGCTTAATTATTCTGGGTTGGATTTTCCTTCTGCACAATTTATACCTTAAAATTGTCAGAATTTATTTAAACGTTTTTTTTATATAATTCCACGTGCTGAAATGTAATGTGTCTATAAAATCAAAAACCTTTTCAAGTACACAATTATCTTGTCCACAATTTATCATTCATTCGTCTGATTAAATTAAACTATTAGATCTTAATGAGGAACAAACTCAGGCAGCACTACTATTTAAATATAAGGATATCTTTGCGTCATCCGCCAACCAGGCAAGTATCTACTCTGGACCAGAATGTTTACGCATTAATACAGGGAACCATAATCTTCGCCACCGTGCAATTGTAGTCAGGAAGAAAGGAGATTGATTCATTTACAAGTTCAAGACTCTATTTTTAGCACATTCTCATCATTTTTTACTTAATCCTCGTCTACCTTGCCGAAGATTAACAGATAGCAAAATTTACTCGAATTTTTCCGGATTATCTTCCATAAAATCTACAAACTCAGTTTTTGTATTCTCGACAAGTTTTTCAAATGAAAAAATGTTCAATTTACTCATACAAACTATCAGTTTAATTTTCTCAGTGTAGTTATACGATAAGACAGTTATGGTATTATGCACTTTTGCATCATGGAATTTATACGTTATTTCTGATATTTATACGTGATATTCATACCGAAATCGGTAGTATAGAATTTTTTCCTTTCTCTTTTTTGGTTATATTTTTTACAATAGTGTACATAAAAATTTGAAAAAGATTAAAAAATAAATATGAATAAAATTGGCTCGTTTTGTTGTGCATAAAATATTTGGGTTTTTTGGTCAGGCTACCTAATTGCTAAAGCTTAACAAAGAAATGATTTGGCATTTGCAATAAATCACTCAAAGTGCAATAAAAATCGTAAGTTCGTTTTAAATGAACAGAATCAAGGCTAAACCAATGTAATACGTAGCTAATTTGTACAACAATGTGTATCTTAATATTTTAGTTATTCATATTTTGTACTCACCAAACGCATGGTACGTACTTTACCTCCTATTAGAGCTCATGCCTAAAATTAAATCTTGATCCTTCATTCGATTTTTTTTAATTCCCAGAAAAAAAATCATTCACATTTTAAAATGTAAACGACAGCCCTTGTTTTTAATTTCTAAAGCTACCCAATTAAATATAATGTTACAAGTGTTTAAAAAAGATCTGCTCACGTTAATCCCTGGACGTTTTCATAAGTGTACAAAATATTTGACCATTAATAAAATACGGTTGATCTCGTTGATCGTTTTAGATGAGTCGTT
This sequence comes from Entomobrya nivalis, assembly GCA_034695485.1. Taxonomy (NCBI): domain Eukaryota; kingdom Metazoa; phylum Arthropoda; class Collembola; order Entomobryomorpha; family Entomobryidae; genus Entomobrya; species Entomobrya nivalis. The sequence goes on from JAQFZH010000799.1 coordinate 8,259, forward strand.
TGCAGTGGTAGAATTAGTGAACGATAGGTTTTTAGGCTGACTTCTTCAGCACACTGTTAAAATAATAATAGAAATAATTCACTCATTCCCTTCTCAATAGCGCAGAAATTCTATTACTCAATTACCTTGATTTTTTTGGAATTTCTCCACTGGTCGAGGAAAAGTGATAACAATAGTAGTAACACTACAAAACATCCAATAAAGGTATCTGGTACATATATATTTTTGTGTCGTCATGATTACCTGAAAATAAAAAATAAGCTTTTCATCATCACAAAATAATTGCCTTACAATTGACTAGATTATGTAAAAAGTTATTGCTTTCTTTGATGGTGCTTATCTTTCAACAAACTAAATTTTAAATTAGCGTTTTGGTTTTGGCATTATCAACTAATATTATGCTATGCAATATCTTTATATAAAGTTATTTTTCAAATTTTACTTTGTTTGTTGGTTGTTTAATTTTTTTTGTTTATTAACTAAACTTTCACTAGAAAAATACTGCTGAAAAGTAGTTAAGATCATTACTACTGGAGGCGTATTTATTTACTATTTTCGTAACGATTCCACTGATTTTTTTACTCCAGTGTTTTGTTTTTCATATAAATTCAAAACAAATTCGATAACCACCGGTAATATTTAATCCATCATAATAACTGAATTTGTTGAGTGTACCAAAAAACAACAAAGGATCCTGTGATCTTGAAAATTTATAGTAAGTTAAATAATTTAAGCACTTCCAAATTTTTCAGCTAATTGTAAGTTAATAAATAACAATCGCCTACTAAATTTTACTGGGTGCTATTTCAAAGTAAAATAGCGTTCTTTATTTAATTTCGGCCGCATTGTTTGCTAATTTAATTCTTTTACCTACTTATTTTCATTTTCATGCAATAACCCGCAGTCACTTTTAAAAAAGTTAAATGCAATTGCATCTCACGTACATTAGTCTTTAAGGCTCAGTGCCATAGCTTCTATCAAGAATGAGAAAAACTTACTTGACATGGTTGTTTAAGACGACATATTAAATTTTAAAAGTACATTAGTTAATTACCTTTGGACTATTCCTACTGAAATATGAAAAAGAGTGTTGTTCCCGCTGTAATTCGCAAATGAGTCATACAATATTGTACAGGTGTAGCCTAAAATGAATGTAAATAAACAAATGTTTATCCCGTCATTTTAATTTAATGTTTATTGTAAAAACTAACAAAAACCAGAGTAATTTGTCTACCTTCCGCATTGTTGATTCAACTATGTGCTTTCAAATTCCTTTCTTTCTCGAAACCAAAATAAAAGTTTCCAAAACCGAGAGTCAAAATGAATTTAATCAATTTATGTGCAGGTAATTTTGGATATTTGAAGATCAATTTAGTATTATTTTGAACAAAAAACTAAACTGTAATTGTGATAATTTTGACTGAACGTTAAGTTCCTTTTTTTAACTCGAGTTAGTTTTATGTTAGATTTTGGAGAAAACTCAGGGAAAATTACAATACACATTGGTACACTACCACATTTTGTAATGTATCGACCATTCTCACTACCTGATTAAACTAATTTTCTCACAATTATACAAATTTTAATTTGAGAAATTCTGCAAAATGTACACTAGTTCCCTGTCAGTATTTTTCATAGATAGAACACTAACCTGGCGTAGATCAATGCAAAACAAATTCATCCACATCAGCCTCCTTCAACCACATGACTGGTTTTTACTGCTTATATTTTTGGTGTGTGTTTTTTTCTGCCCTATGATGTACAATCATTTTTTGCTATTAGACTGCCAACTGTAGCAACAAACAATGTCTGCTTTGTAAGAAATAATATACGTAAAATGCAAAAACCTTACCGGAAGGGATTTACTTGGTATTGCATAATATTTATATGTGTGCTGTAAGATGCTTTTACGCATTTCTTGCATTGTACACCTTTTCGTTATGCAACAAAAGTTACACCCATACTACCACAAAAATAAGTTTATTATGTGTTGTTTTAAACATAATTTGTTTTCGTTCCACTCGGTTGTGTTTTTAATATAAAAAAATCCCCTGTAAAATGAAAAGCCTTGTATTCATCGTACTTTTGGGGAAAACGATATGCTGAAATATTAACGCGAAAAGCGAAACTAGTAATACTCTCCTGTAAAAGTCAGAGTCAATTTGAACTTGACGTAAATGAAGTTCAAAAAACACCAAAAAAAGTAAACCAAATGACCATGAAAAAACCAAAACTTACCAAACAGGTGGCAAGCTGCTTGAAAATGAAGAATTGCAAAACTTGGTTCCGGTTGCTGCTCATCCCCTCTTCTGTCGTTAAGCAGTGTATTATGTATTAGTCAAAAGTATTGTGAATGCGTTGTGCAGGAAGTAAGGAAGGCTACTTCCTTATCATTACATATATTTTATAAAACCATTCATATACATATAATATTTATACAATTCCTCACAAGTTCAATGCTGCCTATTAAAAGGCGTTTCTCGAAAAAATATCAATATTTTTTATTAAGCAGGTAGGCACTGAATATAATATCATTGTTGATTCAATAAATATGCTAAATGTTTATGACAAAAATTATTATTATTTTGCTTAAAACGAAACACCCAGACAGAATTCTCGGTTTGTTAGCCCGAAGTCAACCAAGTCTTTAAAACAAAAAGTAATTTACTATTGAATTATACGGTTTGAATGTCCTTTTAAAAATATTGTGGAAACGAGCATTTTATCAGTGGTATAGGGAAAGACAGATTGTTACCATTGATAACACAAAGTAAGTAAACTTTAAGGTCACATCAAAACACAGTCAGTACATTTTTTTTCATCTGTTGTAGCTGTTGTTGTGATGTATAACGCTTTTTTGCACACTTGCTATTAATAAATAAACAAAACTGCTAAAGCATTTGTTATGGTCAATGAATATAAATAAATTTAATAAGTTTAACATTAATTATGTACTGATAATATTACTTTAATGGGACAGTTACTTGATTTCAAAACTGTTTTGTGGAAAATCTCGTAAGAAAAGCAAGTTCAATATTTGTTTGAATTTTTTTATCATGATAGGATGAACGTCCCCAGCAAAAATGTTAACTTTTTAAATAGATTTTTAAGCCATAACAAAGTAAAATAGATTGCCAGCTATGCCATGTGTCACCATGTACGTATGAAAATGCTAAAAAAACTATCCATTTTGTCATAAAATGGGTAACAGACTAGTAATTTGTGTAAAAAGTAATGCTAGATATGTATTTCAACATTTACTACTTATACACATAATAAACAATGAGGCGAGTATGTTCAATTCATGAATAATAAATTGCTGTTATACGTATGTCTTGGGACTATAAGTCATTCAAAAAAATCAATGCAAATAATAGTGAAACAAAACGACTTAAAGAAATTCATATTCTTAAAATTGTACATTTTATTACCGTTTAATAGTTACAGTTTTTCATAACTAACATAAATTTATTAACTTCCTTCATAAAACAAGAATAGCAGCTAAATTCACTGAATTAATTTTTACGAAAAATCATCAAGATATTAAAACACTAGCATTAATCCGTGAAATTTGTGATATATTAGAAAACACGCTATCTTACATGAAACAAAAACATCTTGTATTTCAAACGTTCTACATTGAATAAAATCCCATTAATGATTATTATTACGCTAAACGGTATTTACATAATCACTGTACAAAATATTTTCCACAACAATTAGTATTTATGAACTTCAATGCTTTAAAGTATTATCAATATAACATGATTTCCATAAATACATAGACTTGTCAAATACCTTATTTGAATAGTGATCACGATTTAATAGCATAACAATAGTATTGCAGTGGTATTATGTCAAGTTTAAGTTCAGCTATCAAACTTACGAAGATAAATCATTTCAGACAAACTTTAAACAGCTATAGTTAAAAGTTAGTAATTACAAAAATTACAGTTTATAAGAAATACACTCATTAGATTGTGCACAGTTTTTCTAGAAGAACGAACAAAGTATTGAAAACGCATGCTTAGCTTATTTTAAGGTTCACGTTTTTACATTACATTTTGGAGTTACAATGGGGCTTTTTAAATTAACTGAGTTTTGGAAGCCACAACTTATAATTTCATAATTTGACGATAACGAGGAGACTGAATAATGCTGTGGTGCATTATTAAGCTAATTACTTTAGGAAAGCGTGAACTATTTCAATTTCCATTTACCGCTGATCGTCTAACAGCACTGCCAGTTCAAAAGCATAGTAATAAAATTACAATTTTAACAAACAATAAAATAATTCATGTTCACTAACTACTATGAAACGAAAATGATGCCCACACCTTTTCAATAAACTTGGTGCTCCGGTAGAGTCTAAGAAATATCAAGATATGTATATTTGGAAAGAGATATGTGAATTTACCTAAATATCGTTCACTTTATTTTCCTTGTACAAACATAACGCTTAAAATATTCTCGTGTTCTAAACTTTTTATACTTAGAATATTTTAATATTTATTGTTTTAACCGGTTCTATATAGAATTGAATTTAATGTTTTATGGAACACACAATTATTTTTAAGGGATTGTCTCCAAACAATACCATTTTTTCTCTTTTCTCACTTTGCTTCGTGACAATTAATTGCCTTGTCTAAAAGTGTTTGCAATTTTCTTTGTTTCATCATTCTAAAGTGTATTCTTTTACCCAAGATTTTGTAATTAACCATCGAATACCTGAATATCATGATATCGCAGTAAATAAGTCATTCTGCATACATATTGTAATTTGCCATTAAAAGTTACATGAAATTGATCTGAACTAAAATTTATCAAAATTAACTCATTAGCACAGGAGTCATTGATATGAAAAATTTACACTTTTAAGTCGTGTATTATAAAATCATTCAAACTTGATTGAGCATTGATTTTAATATTCCTTTTAAAATAAGCACATTTTAGGTAACATTCTCTTCATTTTTGTTACTAAAGTTGCTTTAACAATTTTTTTGACGTGAATTGACATTACCTCAATTATGTGAATATAATCCATCATTATTTGTAACTTGCATAGTACATATTTAAGTACAGGTACATATCTAGGCACATATGTTGATGTTGGAATAAAAGCATGCATTGTGGAAAAATAGATAGTAATTGATTTGTAATCTAGCCTCTGTATTTGGCATATTATGTTTTTGATATAAAACTGAAAATAATCTGAGTCAATTGAATTAAATAAGTAAAGTATATCAAGTATGAATCTAATTATGGTTGAGTGATGTGTAAATATTTGTTATTTTGTTCAATTTCTTAGATTTTACTTGACAGATTCTTGATATTTCTACTTGTACGTAAGTAAGTACCCTAAATTGTTACTTGATAAAAATACTTGATAAATACCAATTAAACAATGATGATTAAATTTAAAAAATTAAATAAAAACAAAAATTATATGTACTATGACATTGAAAAACAACTTCTGTAACAGTGGATATCAGACAATTTCTATATCGTGTCATTTGAAAAATAAAAATTGTGATCGATTTGAGTTCGGTTGCATTTTCTTTTTCCCTAACATTTGTTTTACTAATTTCTGTGAAGAAGGGGGAGTGTAACAATAATCATTCCAATTCTTTATGTCATTTTGTTCTAAATTTTGATACATGTATTAGCTATAATAATTTCACTTTTCGTAATTAAACCCCCTTCTAATTACTTTCAATCATTCGAAAGTAACAGTATATCTTATGTATAATGTGTACGTCAATGCAATTATGCTTGAACGTACTCAAGCATAAATTGCTTCTAGCTCACTGACCGTTTTAGATGAAAATAAATATTTAATATGAATCTTATTGTAGCAGGAAAACATCTTGAGTGCTTACTTCGGTTTAGTACTTATATATTTGTGATTCTAGGTTGAATTTGCCTTCTGAGCAAATCAACTCTTTAAAATGTATGAATTGATTTACTTGTATTTTAATATAAATACTCCGTGTTGGGGAATTAGAAGTCAGTTAGTCGTTTGCGTACTTTACGCCAGATTCTGCTCCGTGGTTACTGGCATTTGGCTGTAGCCCGGCCCATGTTACAAAATTGCCTCTTTATTAAAAAACTATACTTATATTTATACATAACTACAATCTTTTTTAATTAATCAGTATAAATGCAGTCAAAATCAACATAATATTCATGTCCTCAATTAAAAAGGACAACTATTTCAATGCCATTTTGTAGTGAAATAAAAAACCATTCTATTTGTATTACGTTTTACAAATAAAACATCATCGAAAGACTATTTCACCCAAGTCTTTTTATACATCAACAACGCAATAAGAGTTTGTTTCTTGAAATATTTGACTACTTTGACTTTTTCCTATGTTGTAGGTTTTACCTTATTTATCATTTTTGTGTAAGCATACTAAGCATGTAAATAATTAAGAAATTCGAATGCCTTCATTAGGTGGTTTGCCTAGGTCCTCGACACAATTTGGTATTCACACAATAAAAAAAGATCAATTAAAAACAATAGAAAGGATTCTGTTTCTGTTATTTATTTCTACTTAAAATATTACCCCAAAAGTATATCCCTTTTATACGTTATTTTGTTTAATAGAAATTATGATTATTATCTTTTTATAATCCTTTGTTCTTGACACTACAAATGAAGGTGTTATAAATTGGCGAACCAAATGTTCAATATTTTTGCCAGTCTTTTCTTCTGAGAGACTTACCAGGGGGTCTTTTTGGCGCATTCTTGTGTTTTCTTTCATGTCACATATCGAATGGGAAATTTCAATCGTCGCCCTCTGTTATTTTTAAGCGCGGTCATGCACATTGTAGTCTATCGAAATGCAGTCATGGTGTTTTCCGAATCCTCGTAAAATACTCAGAGATACAAAAAATAGCGTGTTACAAATGGTTTTTAATACTTATTTGTGTTGTGTGCGCTGTGGTTTGCAGGCTTACGTACTTGACATTCCACGACCCATTCTTGGCGATGACTTTTTACAAAAATATAATGCAAAAATAGACTGTGTCACGCACTATTCAGTTAAATCAGCATAGCATACTTTTCTTTTTACAAAGCGATGAGATTTCTTTCATCGATAGTACAGACTCAGACCAATTAATATGTGATCACGAAAGGGAAAACCCGAGATGTGGCGGATTGACCGTTGATGGTTTTTCGAAGTCACAGTGCATTTTCTCAAAAACGCACCGCAGCTTCAAGTTTGTAACATGTAAACTGAGTTGCGGTGCGTTTTTGAGAAAATGCACTGCAAATTCGAAAAAAATACCAACGGTTACTCCGCCACATCTCGGGTTTTCCCTTTCGTAGTCACATATTATGGTATTTCGCTAGTTATTCTCTAGCTTCTACAACTAAAATAAATTACTGTTTTGCTACTTTTGCTTATACATTTAGCATTAGCTTACGTTCACTATAACTCTGGTGCCAACTTTACACGGGAACTAAAAATGTCACTCAAGTTTGACGCTGAAAAAATGTCCAAGGTATTTTTTGACGTAGATTACGATTCGGATTTTTTTGTAACAAAAAATTTCTTAGCCTTAATTTGTCCCCATGAGTGCTCCAATCTACGCGTGCAGTCGACAAGCAAACTGCTGAGTGGAAGCCCGGTTTCAAAAAATGGAATTGAGCGTGAGCTCATCTGTTTGCTTGTTAGCTGTGTCGTGGCTGTTAGTCGTAACACAAATTCTGAATCGTAATCTACATCAAAAGTAGCATATTATTGAATTCTTAGTAGGTGCAATATTTTAGTTCAAAATAAGCTTGTTAATGTAATATGATTCATTCTACTAGCAATTTTAATTAGTATGTTCACTAATAATTCGAATAAATTCATACTCAATTGTTTGCTCAACTAAATATCTAAATACTTTAATGTTGTTCAAGTCAGAGGAGCATTTCTTTGTCAATTAATAAAAACAACGTCCCCTTTCGAGAGAAATGAAGATTTGTTAGCATTCAGCCTACTGACGTCTACATTATGAAGAAATTCGAATTTCAAGCTAAATTTAACGTGAAGATATATTACAAGTTTCAAATATATTACAAGTTTCTTTTAAGTTAAAATATTTGGCTGCTTTAAGTATTTGTAACAATTATTATCATTTGTTTAGTTTTTCATGAACACTGTTATGATTTTCATTTGATTTGAAATAAATTTGTTTGTTTGCATAACTAAAAAAACTTCGTTCATGTTTCCATAAAAAATTTAGCTCGCTAAATTACAATTCAAAATAAAGTTTCATTCCTCAAAAGATTTTGTCCAAAAATGACTTCACAAATTTTCATGAAAAATTGTTTTATATAAGCATCCACCGCTTTATTTTCCGTAAATCAGATAACTTGTGTTGCTGAAATAATTCAACTAATATTATTTGTAGTCCTGACATTAATACATTTAATGTCACGATACTTTTTATCCCAAATTCATTGTTATTATATAGAGTAACAAAAACTATGCATAATTCTGTCAATTCGTAATTTGAATTCAAACTAAATATTTAAAACTGTGGCGTTTTTGTCTGAAACTGTTATATCAAAACACGCTTATATATTTATAATTATTTGAATCAAATTACAAATGGATTTTAGATCTGTGGAATTGCATTAGATTTATTAAGCAATGTACGCGTGTAAATCGAAGCTACTCGAAACTACTATCATATATCCTGACGATATTAAAAATTCTAGTTTCCTTACAAACTTCGTTTTTCAGAAAGATTACACCCAGCCAATCAACTCACACGAGTTTTCGAGATAATAACTTCATCTTCTTATAAAATGAAGTGTACACACTAAGCACCACTTGATAAGAGTTTTTCTTAACGTTCCCATTATTTACGTAGAAAATATGCGTTCTTACAAGTCAGGTACATGAGTACTAGCTAAATACATTGTATGAGCTGAACATAGTAGTAATCGGGCTCAAGAGTTTTCGTTTATGCCGTTGTCTCCTTAGTTACATGATATCGTTAGCATAAAGAATTTGTTGCTAATTGTGACTTTCTGCTTGAACTTTTTATCCGTTATATATATTACAAAGTTCACAGGAACAATCACGTATATTTATAACCAAAACGACTACCCATTTCTCTAATTTAATTCATGAAAAAGAACAGCTAATCATGGGCATACCGAAGATTATTATCAAAATAAATCATTCAATCATTATCAAAAAATGCACCCTCACTAAAATTTAGTTTGTATAAACATCGGTGCAAACGAAATATTAAACGAAATCTATTTTTGATGACAGATATTTTGGGCTTTTTATTAACCCTACTGCTAACCTTACAAAGTAATTCATTTATGGTTTGATTAAATTAACTATTTTGTATCGTTTACCTGAGATACAAAAGTCATGCTTTGTAAACATATTGTGTTTGGGGTTTTTGTGGTTTGTACAAATGCCACAATATGTGGGGTTTCCGTTAAAAAATATTTTATAAAATATGAATGTTTTTTTAATTTGTCTTAGTTTTCACAGAAAATGGCAACAACTGTTGTAATTCATTTAATAGGGTGTTGTGCTATTTCACAAGCCTGTTATGTTTCAATGTGTAGTTAAGCGGTTCAACTACTTTTCACTCAATTAATTGTGGCAAGACCAGCGTATTTCAGTAAAATCTTTGATTTTGTGGATAAGGATAACGACAACTACAAGCCTTGGGAAGGAAGGATTTTCGTAAGTTACCTCATTTGAGGGACTTTATATGCTACGATACGACGTTTATTTAAGATTGAATGAATCCTGTTGTAAGTTTTGATTTTCGTCATGCAAGTTGTGTTTTTGAATTGAATCCATTAGAGATTTTAATATGCATTTTAAACACTACAGAAAAAGATAGGGTTTGCCTTTGTACAGGGATGAGAAACGCAGCTAATAACACCGAACCACGGGACAAAGTTGGCTACCCAGTAAATAGACGTTACTAGTCCACTAGCCTTCTTTTTATATATTTTAATTTTATAAGCTCAAGCTAAAATACATTATTAGCTTTAAGAAATATGTGTTGTGTCGATATATTTCTTGCATAAAAATATATTATATAAAAAGCCATCAGTGGTGTGATTACAATATGTACTTCCTAAAATAAATCAATAATGAATAAATGCATTCATAGATCTCTCAGAACCAGCAAATTTTGAGATAAAACTCATGATTGTCAAAATCGCGTCATGAGACAATTAGTTGTCATGTTCAAAAGCGGCCGCTATTTTCTTCTGTAACAGATTATCTTTATCTTTCGAAATTCAGACAAATACTTTAGCTCGATTCTTATATTAAGTCTCCATTGCACGCTTATACCATAGCCACAGATCAAATCCTGAAAAATAAGCCGATGCACCTTATCGGTATCACGTACCAAACTAATCTAATACAATTGTCATGAAAGTTTAATAGATTTCTTAACATACTATTATTCAAGTCATAACGTTTCAGTGTCGCTCCCAAAGCATCCTACTTACTTGTTATTTGTATTCAAAACTGACTTTTTACTAATCATTTTAATGGCAATAAGAGTTGTCTTTATTTTTCGAGCTTTATTTTTAAGTTCGAGCTTTCGTTAACTCACCGTTAACTTTTTCATGAACACAAATGATAAAAAATTATAAACATGATCAAGGTGAACATTTTCTAAAAGAATAAATTATGTAAAATAATTTTTATACTAAATCTATTGCAAGGGGTAACCAAGATGAAATATCGTATCCCGTATTTCTATTGATGTTGTTTGAGTACTTTTGAATGTATATTGCTTCTTTGAATATTCTTCTGAACCATTGCCTTTCAAAACAAACTTTAAAACTATCATCTTTAAAACTGACTTTTACAGTAGTTGTCTTTCTAATATTATCACTTTTTCGAACAGAGCGGACTAAACATAACTTGTCGCGATATAATATTTTAGATGCTAGTTCTAGATCTTACGCATGAGAGCGTTAATGAATCTGATGCAATACGAACAAGTAATGTCGTACCTTTCTCAGGTCGTCATCAACTTATTGTACTTGTCATTCAAGGTCATTTAAAATAGATCTAAAGGAAAATACGTATGTTATTTTATGCGAACTTTTTTTAGACTAAAAATCTTTCTTGTACAGGGAAATCTTAATGTCTTTTATCTAAAACTTCCTTGTTTAAAATCGTGTAATTCTTTATTAATGTCACGTTGCACAAGTATACATTTCTTAATATTTTAAATTAGCACTATTATGTATTGTGACAATTTGATATCAATACTCCAGACTGAAGACTTCATCTTCAGTTGGGATTTGGAACTCAGCCGAAACTAAACTCTAACCAGTTTTGCCGAGTCTTCTCCTGGCCCGCCGCCATGGACGGACCTAACTCTGGCAGGGCCCTAGTTATACTAGTATCGCCGGCCCCTCAGTTGGTCTCGTGGTTGAGTTACTTACTTATAATCTTTTACTCTTTTAATCCGTGAATAAATATATATAAACGAATAACCATTGATTCTTCTCTTTATTATCTGCTCTTCTCATCCCTAATACGCAGTACGTTATATTTTGTGATACCCAAAGACTATTGCTTCTTTTGTTTAGTCTTCTGGACAAAAGTAGTATTTGGGCATATTACAGTCTGATAAAACACCTTACATGTTTGATTTCTCTCACACTTCGTTAAACAGATAATTGCTCACACAATAGCAGTGCGCTAATTACACATGCATTTCTTAAATTGACCACGCATGATAAAACTATGTACCTTAATCATCTGTATTTACAATTGCCATATATTTTATCTTACTGCCATTATTAAAAAAAACAAAAAGCGACATTGATTTAGCCTCTGAGAGAGAGCTTATGTAAACAACTTCCTGCCATAAAAAGTCATAATTGTCTTTAATTGAGATACAAGATATATGATGATTGAGACTTTTATATTTGAAAAGAAGAAGGAATTAATTGATCTTGCTGATGCGATATACGCAAGAAATTTATTTTTGAGTCTGTTTTACTAATGCGCCTTATACGTTTTTGAGTTAATTTTTGTGATTATTTTTGAGATTATTATTGTTGATTTTTTACTATTGCCGTTGCTGATGAGGTTCCTTGAAGAGGAATAATTCTAGACAAGCATGTTGACTCAATTGGAAAGAACACACAACATAATTGATTTTGATAAATAAATTCATCTATCGAAATTATTATTTTTCATTTACTAACCCATTACATGAATTAAATAATGCAAAGGGTTAGTTTTACCACAAATCCCTTTTTTAAGCATATTTTGTTCATAAAATCTTCGTCTACCTTGCCGAAGAATTATTTGACTGCACACGTTATTCAATTTTTATATTATCTTCTATAGAAAACCACTAATTTAGTTATATTCTCGACAAGCATTTCATTAGAAAATATATATGTCCAACATACTTTTACAAACTATCATTTTAATATTGTTAGGCAGTTCGGGCATCATGCTCGCTTGTATCACGGAATTTAGTTGTCATTTTATTAGCCCTACTACTACCTCGTTACTACTGATATTTTTACGGAAATCGGTAGTACGGTTTTTTCAAGTTTTTAGGTTTATTTTCTAACAACAATGTGTCCAAAAAATTGCCAGATTTGCTGCTGTCGCTGTACATATTTTTTCGCCGAGTTATCTAATTGTTACATTTTAGCAAAGATCAACTAACTAGTTTATAGTCAGCTATCTGGAAAATTTTATTGGTAAGCACAGGAATAACACATTGGCTTCATCAGGTACGTTTATGTTCTGGCATTTCTAATAAATCGTTAAATATAAAAGAAAAATCGTACGTTCGTCGTAAATGGACGGAATCGAGGCTAAACTAATGTAATATGAAGCCGCAATGTGCATTACTATAATTATTCGTACTTTCTCCTCACAAAACGCATAATATGTATTTTACCACCAATTATAGCTCATTCTTAAAATTATATCTGAATTCTTCATTGGATTTTTAAATACTCAGCACAAAACCCTTGTCCTTAATTTCTAAAGCTACTGGTTATGCTAATTTATAATGCTGGATGTACTTTTTTAAATCTGCTCACGTTGATCCCAGGACGTTGTTTTCATAATGTAAACAATTGTTGACCATTTATGAAATACCGTTGAGCTGAGAGTTGAGAGTACAGATGAAGCACACTTTTTGAACCATTTATATAATGCCTGCTTTGTAGTACACTGTTCAAATAATAATAAAAATATTTCATGAACTAATTTTTTAATTGTGAAGAAATTCTTATATTTAATTACTAATTACCTTTAAAGTTTAGATCACTTCCACCGGTCATAGAAATGTAATACTAACAGTAGCAACATTACAAAATGTAAAAACATAGTTATCGGGTTCCCATGTATTAAAATATTTGTGGTAGCCTGGAAAAACATATAATAGGCTTTTCATCATCACCAATTTTTTTTCCTAGATTATGTAAAATGTTATTGCTTTCTATGATTGAGGTTGGCGGCCAGTCCTCTAACAAACTAAATTTTAAATCTACGTTGATATTTTTGACGTCATCAACTAATCATAAAATATTTATAGCGAGTCATTTTCCCTATGTTACTTTGTTTGTTTGTTGTTGATATTTTGCGTTCACTAACTAAATTTTCACCAGAAAAGTACAATTAAAAAGCAGTCGAGATCTTTACTTCTGAATGCATATATATTTATTATTTTGTAAACGATTTCACTTTTTTAATCCAGTATCTTATCGATTCGATGAATTTGTCGTGTAAATATTTTAGATAATGACACGTAATAACCCATCAGTTTAAAAAGAGTAACAGTTAAGTGTACTAAAAAATTGTAAAGGGTTCTCTGATCTTGAAAATTGATAGCAATTTAAATAATATAAGTAGTAACGAATTCATCAGTTCAGTTATTAAATAACATTCGCCTATTAATTTTTACTGAGTGAGTGCTATTTAAAACTAAAATAGCATTCTTTGCTTATCTACGGCAGCAATTTTTTAAAATTCAATTCTTATAGTTATCAGCTGCCTTCCTTTACATGCAATAACCCGCAGCCACTTTTAAACTACAAAAAATGCAATTAAAACTCACCACGTATCTTAAATAAGCTTTGGAACTCAGTGCCATAAATGCACCATAAATGTTAGTAATTCTTGGCGTAATGGCATGCTTCCATCACGGATGAGGAAAACTTGACTTCTGTAAAACATGAGTAAATTAATTAGTGATTTTTAAACTATGTAAATACGAATAATGTTTTAAAATACGACATATTAAATTGAAAATACATTTATTGATTACCTCTCGGATAATACTTCTTGTGAAATATGAAAAACGTTATTCCAGCTGATAACTGCAAATGGGTAAGATGATGTTGTGCTGGTGGAGTCTGAAATGTAAATAGCAAATCTTCATTGCATACTTTTTAATTTAATCTTTATTGTAAAAAGTAATAGAAAATTAATAAATTTTCTACCTTACATACTCTCCGAATTCCTTCTTTTCTCGAACCAAAACAATAGTATTTTAAATAGGAACAAAAACGAGTTTAATCAATACATGTAATTTTGGATATTTTACTATTACTTTGATCAATTTTTTTAACAGAAGAGTAATTTGTGATTGATGGTATTTTTTACCACACGATAAGCCCCCTTTTAAAAATCGATTTTTTTAAAAGATTTCTAATAAAATTAATTTATCGAACTCAGAGAAATTTCAACTCCATTTCTTGTATTGATGCCCTTTTGACTGTCAGATTTATTACGGGACGTCCGCCATTTTTAAAATGCATAGTTCATTCTACGCTGACAGTTAAGATAAAAACGTGAATCATATTCCATTTTGTTATTAGGCTTCTTTTACTTATCTATATTCAAATCGCTTATCGGAACACAACTACATTGGTAACTGTAATAATAAAATTTCTAACTTGATTTCACATAATATGGCAGCCAAACATGTTCAAACTAAATTCCATGAAAATAGGCACAGATTTTTAGTTATTTTTAATGTATTTTTTTGGCAGACCATTGACAATTTTTTTTGAACAAATCCAAAGAATTTTACAATTTTATTTTGTTACCTTAATCATATTCCTTATTAGAGGAAAAATAAACATCACTTTAACTGGAAATTGGTTTCTCTATTAAACATTTAAAACTTCACACTTAAATTTTAGTCAAACAATAATATAAACTTAATAAGTTTTCTGATGCCAAATGCACACAAGTGGTCTGTCAGTATTTTTCACAGATAGAGCACTAACATGACTGAGGTCAATGCAAAACGAATGCATCCACCTCAGCCTGCTTCAACAACATAACTGATCATTACTGCTTTTATTTTTGGTTGCTGGCTTTTTGTGCTATAATGTGTAATCATTCTTACTGTGAAACTACAAACTGTAACAAACAAATCTTCGGCTTTAATGAAAATTATATGTTAAACATACAAAGTAAGCTACATGTACGATTTCTTGCACTGTACACTTTTTCGTTATGCAAAAAAAGTTCTGCATGGTTTGTTTTAAACAGATTTTTTCGTTCCATCCGGCTGCTCTTTTAACATGAAAAATCAAAAAGTAAAATGTAAAACTGTATGCATCATGTGCTATTGGGAAAAAAATATATGTTGAAACTTTAATATAAAAGAGATACCTGGGTTTTGTTTAAAGAAAAGTTAAACTTGTAAGAGTAAGAGTCAATCTAAACATGAAGTAAATTCAGTTCAATAAACACCAGAATAGTAAACTCAGTGACTATGAAAAAACCCAAATCTTGGTAAACAGGTGCTAGAACTGAAAATATTGCAAAACGAGGTTCCGGTGGCTGCTCATCATCATCTTTGCATCTGAGATTCAGCAGTACAACAATAATGTAGAGTACTACGCACCCTATATGCAGTAAATATATCAACATTTTACCATCACACTGTTGTAAATTTTGTTATTCACAGATAAAATAGTATGATATCCACAAGAAGAAATACCAATAGTATGTTACCCAAATAGGGAATGTGTTTTATGAAAGTTGTAAATAAGCAGACCTGGTTTTGGTGACCGTTTATCTGCCGTTCTGATTCTGAATATAATATAGTTTATTACGTAGATAAATTTCGATTTATCGTAGTTATAATTTTAGTTTGTTTGTCTGTCTGTCTGTCCGTCTGTCTGTCTGTCTGTCCGTCTGTCTGTCTGTCCGTCTGTCTGTCTGTCTGTCTGTGTGCGCTCTAACTTGGACATCCTTCAACCGATTCTCTTCAAACTTGGCACACAGACTCCTCAGGTCAAGGAGTCAATCGCTAGACATTTTCAGCCAAATCGGTTTAACGGTACAGGAGTAACGGTCAATTGACGGTTACATGCATTTTAAATGGGCGATTTTTTATTGCACCAATTGATAGATAAACGTATTCTGATCAAAATTTGTGAAGACACCATGGTCTTAAACTCAATAGTTGTGGAGTAACGGTCAATTGACGGTTTTGACGGTTACATACATTTTAAATGGACGAATTTTTTTATTGCGCCAATCGATAGAAAAACGTATTCTGATCAAAATTTGTCAAGACACCATGGTCTTAAACTCAATAGTTGTGGAGTAACGGTCATTTAACATGGATTACAGATATCGATATCAGATTAGCATTACATGTCATAACATGTCATGGGTTGTCAGTTGTAATTATCATCATTCAGATTTATCTACGTGTTTTCTTCGTGTCTTGACATGACTTGTTATGAAACAATTTGATTAAACCTCTACGACAAAAAATAATCTTCCATTTCTTTATCTTCTGTGGTTAAAAGTAAGAAATTAACAAATCTATTTTCATTGATGAATTTTAGAATAAAACCTGAATTATTTTAGTACACATTACGAGTAGGTTTGGGTGAAATTTTCGTTTTTACTAAAGATCCACTAAAATAAATGGAATATGCCCTTGGACATACTCAATAAAATATCAGCTGCTGTTGAAAACCTGAATTTCTTGTACTTCCACAAATAATATATATGAACAAGTAATGTTTATTGGTCTGGTAACACAACCCATTCCTGACGTACATTTGTCACACAGATATGTCATAACTAATTCTATGGTTATGGAGACAAAAGTTCACGTAAATAGTCTTTCGTATATGTTAACTGAGTTAACCAAAAATACAATTATTGAATAAAATAACATTTCTTAAACCAAGAATGTAAATTATTCAATTAATAAAAAATTCACATTTTACATCGAGATACCAGCGTAGAATTGCATCCTTGGAAAAACAGAACTGTTTTGTATTATCATTCATTTTGTATGTTAATCGATAAAAAAAACGATTAAGTACGTTTCACAACAATATATCTGATTTCAATACGTCTGATAGCAACTAATATATCTTATACCAATAAATAAACAATTATCTTTTACTACCAGAAATGGAACAAAGTTCAGCCATCAAGAAAAACGACGAAGGCATAAAAATTTCATCATTCATAATTTGCCACTTAACTTAACAAACATTCTACTACATTTAGCTATTACATTTATTATGAACTTATCATTTACAAAAACACGCAATACTCTCATTTAATTTGCAACATTCGTAAAAATTATAAAATAGATGTGACTTTAAAATACAGTATTATGAATAAGTCATGTCTCAAATCGGATACATAGGAAATTACCATGTACACTTTACATAGTTCAATATTCCAACTTCTAACTAACCAAGAACTCTTATTTCCATAAAACAAAATGAAATAACAACTTTTCTTAATGCTCTATATGGGACTCATTATCCCTTTTTTAAGCATCGATTTTCTCGGAGTGTATGCCTAAACGGTACTCGTGGAAAAGGCTTCTACCTGCGAGTGGAATCTCATAGTTGGCGTTGCAAATTGCATGGTAGACTCCAAGGGTTACTACTGCCGCAAGGGTTATGACACCAACTTAGGCTACGTGAGTGGACAAGTGACCAATCTACTGAGTATGCAAGGTAATTACAATACATGCATTGCATTCAATTATTTCCTTATTACATTTTTTGAGATGGGGAAACTCGTGAACAAAGCAGGGAGACAAGTATGACGAATTATAGACTCCGCCACAAATTGTGGGTTCACATTACACAGTTGGTGGTCGAAGGTACAAAATATGCCAGGCTTCAATTAAATACAAATAATATAAATTAATTAAAATTAAACCTAATTAACGCTCTATTGAAGTGTAGAATTCATATATAAAGGCTACACAATCAGATGTAACTTTTGATTTTTTACGTGGTAACGTTACATCTTATACCAGTAAATTGTGTGTGATATTTATACGTTGTTTATACCCCTACAACTTTTAACCAAGAAATCTGGTATTACAATACAATTAATTTATTAATTCAAGTTCCCCCTATTATAATACATGATTGCATTGGTTTTTAATGAGGTCCAAATAACGGTCTTTTTCATTTGTACACAGACCACAACACTAGAAAAACACTCAATCCTTTGTATTATTTTAGGGAGAGTATCGCACATGAGATATAAGGATCCTGTAACTAGCCGACCGAATGCCGTAGTTTTTACTGGTCGATTTCAATGGGCTAGTTACAGGATTGAGCAGCATGGATGTGTTGCTCTCCCCAAGACAATTCAAAGGATTGCGTATCTTTTACTTTTACTTGTGTGAACTTACATGAGTAAAACTTAAAAATTCGAGTGGATAATCAGAGATAGAGATCTTGTAGTGTCAAGTCAATAATCTGGTTTTCTCTGGATAAAGATGTAGTGTTTCACACTTGATACACGTACCATTCTACTAGGTAGTACCAAAACAATAACAAAACAAGTTATGATGATTATTCCCACGCGGTCGCTTACGCGAGCGAACCCTTCCGTGTGAACCAACTGGCCGGTATCTCACCAGAGAACCGAGGCGCTGATTATCTTATAACCGCGCTAACAGTGTCAGAGTTTCAAGGTCACTTGTGACGTACTTGTAATGGAACTCTGACACGGTTCCAAGTTGGATAATTATAGAA